>JANZLB010000016.1:10965361-10978543 GCA_026167865.1 Notarius quadriscutis
TTTTTATATATATATATAACACACACGCGCTCGCACGCTCTGAGAGAGAGAGAGAGAGAGAGAGAGAGAGAGAGAGAGAGAGAGAGAAAGACCCAAGGACGTTGAACGTTCACACAGCCTTGTTTAACATATATGTAACGTGTGGACTCTGGAGAAACTCTGAGAATATCCAAATAAAATAACTCACATGTCAGTGTTCGAATCCTCCCAAAGAGCTCCACATAAACACAGACACACGAGGGGAAATAGGGGACACACACACACACACACACACACACACCTATACACATCCAGAACCAGGCCTACACACACACGAACTCGACTCTCCTGTCTGATGTAAATAGAGATCCAGTGCGCAGGTCTGATATCGCATTATTCCTGGGTGGAGTTTTCTCTTCCAGATGTTTTACCTTTACATCATAACACATAAAGAAACACTTCAAGGAATATATATCTATATCTATATATTTTAATAAGGTTTGTGCATCGCTTTGAGCTCCTGATCCATGAGTACAGAACTTTCCAACAAGCGGAACCAGCAAGGTTTGTATTTGTCGGGGGGGGATAGAAATAGATCTAATTATATCCGTAGGCTCCTCGTCACATTTCCTTTCATTTTCTTAAAGCGTAAATTACACTACAGTTTAATAGGCAGGATTGTAGGTTGTGTTGTAAATTATTAGTGTGTGTATATGTATATGTATACCGCTGGAAATGGAAAGGGATAAAAACTAAACACCGCCGTGAAGCCTGAAACTTACCAATGAAATAAAAATGATTTTATTGTCTGTTGATTTTTTTTTCCTGAAGAAATACAAATGATTTTAAACTCGTATATATTATTTATGATGTCATGTATAAATATAAGTCTGTGTTGAATTATTTAATGCCATTGGCCTGGAAAGTAAAGAGGAATTAAGTCCAAATGACGCACAATTAAAGTGAATAATTTGCGACGTTTAGTGAAAGTAAATATTAACTTGCTTGGTTGTGTTCTTGAAATCTTGAAATGTTTTAAATAAAGTGTTTAAGACCCTCCAAAAAAAAACAAAAAACTGTCATCTCCAGATGTAAAGTCTGTAAATAAATAAACAAACAAACAAACACTGTGTAATATAATTTATCCATTTACATGCGTAAATAAATTCATGCTTTTGTTTTGTTTATTTTTGTTTTTGTTTTTCTTCAAATGAGGCTCCTGGGTCGCCGTTAAATGTCCACAAGAGACCCCAGAGAAATTAGACATTACGGGGGAAAAAACAAACATATTTTGTCACTATGCATTATAAGTTCAAGACTCTGTTTGGCCAAACTGCATTTGAACACAATGCAAACATAATAATAATAATAATAATAATAATAATAATAATAATAATAATAATAATAATAATAATAATAATAATAAATGAGATACATTCTTATTATTATGATACTATATGACTTATTCTGTAGTGCCAGAAATGGGCTTTTATATGGTTTAGGTATTATGCTGAGACATGTTTATTTTCTCATTTCATACAGAAAGACTAAAATTACACGGCTAGCCAGCCTCCAGAGAAAATGTGTAATACAAGACAAAATGGTTTTATGGTGATGGAAAATCAATCAATCAGATTTTTCAAATGAGGTTAGCATGAACATGAAGTTTGTAATGTTTATCTATCTAGAAACAATCTCTGATGGCAATACCTTGGCAAGATTCCATCTATAGCATTAATTAATGTAACCTACAGGTTGTACTTTTTTGCCACATGTATCACTTAACACTCTTAGCTAATAACTAAAACTATAAATATGTCTTAGCTCCTGTCCTAAAAAGCATCCTTTCACCCTTTGAGATCTAACAGGCACAAGTTGGTGACAATTGAAGCTGTGGGATTTCCCATTTCCCATTTTCGGTTTCAAAAGGTGCTCATAAGCGCCCTCTATGGGCAATTACTGCTTCCTCAGTCGCAGCTCATCAGCAGTCTCTGACCCTTTGTGATTATTTGCAAGAAACAGTCTTGGTGAACTGGTTTGTTGACAGCAAGACAACCCAGATGCAACAATGTTAAAGCCAATTATTTTAAAAATGTGGGCCACTAAGCTTACCCATGAATTTTGTTCTCCCTTAGACAGAGGTACAATCCCACAGTTCAAAAGACAAGGTCATACTCATCATGCTTTTTTGTTCAGAAGACGAACAATAGTGTCCATCAATGCCAAATATTCGATTGGGTTGAACTGGTTTCTAAAGCTCTTCCCTTACCATATCGTAAGGTTATCAGATGTAATTCATGCCAACCCCAGGACTGGTTCACATTGCTGGGTTTGCTGGATGACTGAACTTGTTTCCATGTGAGGTTCTGTGATGTCTCAATGTGTTGGTCCGCTCTGACAATGTTTTGACAGTCAGTTAACAGCATTATGACAACATATGGTTAGCCACACTGAGAGCAACACATCCACTGGAGCTGTACAAAAGCCCAGATGAGTGGTGTCTGCTTTTAATAGGAAACCCAAAGGTACATATTGAAGGTACACATGCAAGATGTCAGTCAATATCACACACATTCACTGCATAAAACACACCTGTGGACTGGATCAGAAAATAAGCCATATCTGGTCCAATATCAATCCAGCTTTTCAGGTAAATACCAGCATGATTACGACACTTATTTTGGATCAGTGTATCCTTAATTTCCCATCCGAACAGTTTAAGCAGGTGTTTATTGAGCCAATTACTGATTGATTTTAGTTAAGATTTCATTTCACTTGAATGAATGTAACAGGAATCATTTGACTCTTAAATGGTTCTCGGATTTAAGAATGTATTTTATCATTATTTTTCATTATACCTGGCAAAAGAGCCCTAGCTTAATTTTTTAAAATTTATTTATTTATTTATTTATTTATTTTTGGGTGTTTTTTGTTTTGTTTTGCATGCGTAGCTCAACACATCTGCTGAAAAAGTTAACGCTGGCTAAAACAGAAAGGTGTCAGCATTAACTGTTTTCAGCAGTTTGTGCTACAGTAGCTCTTTTGTGGGATTGGACCATATGGGCTTGCCTTTGTGCCCCATGCGAATCAATAAGCCTTTAACACCAATGACCCTGTTGCCGGTTCACTGGTTGTCCTTCCTTGGACCACTTTTGGTAGGTTCTAACCACCGCATACTGGGAACACCCCACAAGATGTGCCATTTTGGAGATGCTCAGACCCAGTCATCTAGCCATCACAATTTGGCCCTTGTCAAAGTCGCTCAGATCCTTACACTTGCCCATTTTTTCTGCTTTCAGCGCATCAACTTCAAGAACTGACTGTTCTTTTGCTGCCTAATATAGCTGTCCCACCCCGTGACAGGTGCCACTGTAATGAGATAATCAATGTTATTCACTTCACCTGTTGTTCCCTGAACAAAAGCTATCATGGGACGAAAAGTAACAGTTCTTGGAGATGTCACATGACATGACACACATGTACATACTATGTAAAAGTTACAGATTTACCGCATTGACCGGTGATTCTAATTTCGGTTTTGCAAACACATAAGATTACTTTTGGCAGGAAACTAACACCATAGCACTCTCACCATTCCAGCGCTGTGCTGATGGACAAGAGTGCACAACAAGCTTTCATGTTATTCTTAACTTACTAAATGCACACACTGGGACAGCAGCATGCTACGTGCTCCTGTTTCTCCTCCTCCTCCTCCTCTCTCTCTCTTGTTCTCTCCCCTTTCTCCTGCAACCACAGGTCCTTCTCTAACACACACACAAACACTTAGACACACAAAGCAAGCCAGAGCAGAGTACTGAGAGTGATGTTCTAGTGTGTAAATATAAAACCCTCACTTCCTGCCTGGTGCTGGTTGGTTTCATTATGGCAGGCGGGGGTGGGAAACCTAATCGCACTCCGAGAGCTTGCCACAAGCCTGTCATCACTCACTCTCCATCAACATATCTCTTTCTCGCTCAGTCAGAAATGGAGAAAAGGTTAATATCCTTTCATAAAGACTTTACATGATAGCCATATGTGACCACGGTTTTGTCAGTGCGGTCACACGGCTGTATCCATTTTTGCAGTTTGGATAAATGGAGCTGAGTAGAACAAAACATACAAAATTAGCAAGACAAAATTTCTAACTACTCTGCACCGGGATGAAATCTGAGAGACTACAAGCTACAGAATACCAAGCAGAGAGGGTGAAAGAGCCCATTTAGGCCATATGCATGTCTCAGCTCTGCAGGCATGGCCCATCCCAGCCCTGCGATTATCCCCGTTCCCTTTTTTAGCCTTGACCTTGTGATAGCTACGAGTGTTTCCCAGTCAGCAGAACGCTTTATCTCAGAAACAGACAATCAATAAGGATAATTAATGATGCCTGCCACAATAATAGGTTCAGCAGTCAGCTCATCGCATTCCTCCGTACAGTCAGTGCAGGGTCAAGGCCAGCGGCTGCCACTCACCTGAGGGCGGGAAGCAAATTAAAATCTTCTCCACGTCGCTTGAGCGTGTCGCTTTCTGATGCATTTACCTGAGTCGCACTTTTAATTAAGCGCTGCTCCATGTTTAATATACAGCATTAACGGCAGAGAGGAGGATGCTGCGTCCCCGACATGACTAGCCATCTAATATCAGCAGCGCTATATATTTTTTTAATTGTAGAAAACATAAATCACCTACGACACACAATTCTCCTCCAGGGCAGCCATGAAAAATGCAAGTCAGCACCTTGTAATGTAAATTTGATGTGGATGCTAAAGGTGGGACACTTAGTGAATACCTTACTAGTATACAGCCTAACTTTTGTGTAGTTCAGTGATTATTGCTGGCAAATTAGCATTATATTAAAGGAATACTCCAGTGTTTCTCAACCTAACCTCTTTGTACTGTATCTGTAGTGTATATATGATAACCATAGACGAGATTCTCAACACATTTCACTAAACTTATAATGAAATACTAAAGGCAGATGTTGGGGCAGTAATATTGTCAACGTGAAACACGTGTTTGTGAATGTTTCAGTTAAAGTCATTTTTAAATGAAGCTCAAAATCTGTACAATTTGGCTTTCCAGAGACAGGAGACAGGACAACTTTTCAGAGGTAAGAACTTGAGATTATGATGACACATGGATGCAACAAAATCATCAGATAAGCGCAAGTTTTTATTTTTAACTGTATTTGTACATGGAAAGTTGGTTACAACTATATAAAATTGTTTGGTAAGACTTTCCCTAATGTTTGTTACAGTATAAAATAATTTGTATTAGAGTGTAACTAGACATTCCACGTCCCAATCACTAGTCTGCGCTGCCGAGGATCAGCAAGCCCAGGCTGCCGCCTTTGCCTGCCACCCGGCTCACAAAGGATGAGATCGCAGATGAAATGAGCATTCTCCATAGGATGGCTGGGCTCACCCTTAGAGATAGAGTGAGGAGCTCAGACATCCGGAGGGATCTCGGAGTAGAGCTGCTGCTCCTTCATGTTGAAAAGAGTCAGCTGCGGTGGTTCGGGCATCTGATTAGGATGCCTCCCGGGCGCCTTCCTTTGGAGGTTTTCTGGGCACGTCCAACTGGGAGGAGACCTCAGGGTAGACCCAGAACATGCTGGAGAGATTATACCTTATCTGGCCTGGGAGTGCCTTGGGATCCCCCAGGAGGAACTGGAAAGCTTTGCTGGGGAGATGGACGCCTGGAATACCCCGCTTAGCCTGCTGCCACCACGACCCGATTTTGGATAAGCGGAAGAAAATGGATGGATGGATGGATGGTGTGACTAGAGCTTGTTATTACCTCCACCAGTGTTGTTGTTGGAGATTATGTTTTCACCTCTATTTGTTTGTTTCCAGTGTAACTCAAAAAGTAGTGAACATATTTTGATGAAATTTTGAGGAAAGGTGAGCCATGGGTCAAGAAACAATTGATTAGATTTTGATGCAAATCTGGATATTTATGTGGATCCAGGATTTTTACCTCCACTAACTTTGTTCGTGTCGGAGGTTATGTTTTCGCCTCCATTTGTTTGTTTTGTTTGTTTGTTTGTTCCCAATGTAACTCAAAAATAGTGAATGGATTTTGACGAATTTTTGCAGACAAGTGAGCCACTCACCAAGGGATAATTGGTTAGATTTTGAAGCAAATCTGGATATGTATGTGGATCCAGGATTGTTTTGTCTGTTCCCACTGTAACTCAAAAAGTCGCGAATGAATTTGGATGAAATTTGGTGTATTATCCTAGGCTCAAGTGATATTTTGATCTTGATAATGTGTGGCTTGGTGGAGGTATGCACTCTACCGAATGCCCTTCTAGTTTGCATTTTGTGTTCAGTTCAACAACTGCCCCTAGACTGTCATTATAAGGACGTTTTGAGGAAATGGACTTTCTGGTCATTCCTTAGGGCAGAGAAATGTATTGAAATTCATGTTTGTAGTGATCAGGCATACCATATATAATAGGTGCAGATGTAGTGGATAGACAGGAGGTGGAAATATGTCAGACTATTCCTTTATTAATGTAAAACACCGTGTGTATGATTGTGTTTGCGTACAGAACAAATCTGAGGGAACTATAAAACATGAGCAGACTTTGAGATGAGAATTAAATTGCAGAGTAATAAGCTAAATGAAAGTGATTAGAGCACATAGTCAGCAATAAAGGGGAGCAAGCAATAAAATGTGCTGCTAATTGAAAATCTTTCTTTGTTCAGCCGTGAGGAGAATGGAGAGTAGACAATGGAAGAAATAAAGACAATGCAAGTGTGGGACAATGGTGAACAACACAGGGCCTGTTTATCAGAAGTGTTTATTGCAGCAGTGGAACATTAGGAACTCATTCTGACTTTTCATTGTGCTCAGAATTTGGGTCAATTTTTTTTTTTTGAGATTTAATTTCTTGTAATTTTTTAAATGAGTTGCTTCTTGGATTAAGCCCAACTGGCAGACTGACTTCCGGCTGGAATCGTGATGCAGAACCAGAGCTTGAACTTGCTGGCAAAAGACAGAGGTGACCGAGAATCTATTACGATAAAAAATGCATTTCTACTCCAGTGACATCCTTCATCATCTTGCATGAGTCTATAAAAATACTTCCATCTGCAAGTGAAATCGAGGAACTTGTGATCAGCTGGAATGCTTAAAAAAAAAAACGCCCAAACTGAAAAAATGTTCATAAACACTGGGAACCGTTCTGTGTTCGAGAGTGACTTAGAACAGCATGTCCTGGCATTCCTCAAAGTCAGGCAACGCTACAGCACTGACCAGCACTGACATGGGGTCAGCTTTTCATTCTGGATTGAACCATGTTTAGGAAAATGAACTGATCTGAGACTGGCTTTTCGTGGACTCAGCAAAGTCTGACACACATCTGAACGAGTTTGAGCTGGTCTTCATCACATGTTCTTCTAAATTCACAAACTGTCAGCATAATTACGTCTACTTCAAACAGTGTATTGAAATGTGTATTTTCCATTTTAGAGCTCTCCGGACTTGACAAGATTGATACTGAGACAAACAAATATGGTTGGATGTTTTCAAACATGAAATTAAGTTTGGAAGGAGATTTGATCTACGCTGGAAACGTTTAGCGAGAAGGGGGTGTAAGGGTCAGCTCACTGCCGAAACCTCAGGGGACCTTTTCACTAGATTAATTCTGCTTCATGTTGGGTCTCGCAATTAAATGCTTTATTGGTGGTCATAAAATAAACAGAGGGACGTGAGTGGCGGTGAAGCATGATCATGTGATCATTACCCAATGGTCTCCATTATGGGAACTATGACATCAGACTTTTTACTGTGACTGGTTCTTTTTACATGACTTTCACCTGACATTACCTGTGATTTAAAGCATCAAATTAAACAGTGCGGGGGATAAATCTAAATCGGAACTGTCAGAGTCAGCACACACACTTGCACATTTTAAACAGCACTTCATGTAGCAAAAATGCCACAGGGCTCATTTTATGAGTGATACTACAGCTAGGAGTGTTATCTACAGCAGAAATTTACTGTTCTGGTTCGATCCTGTTCTCACACACACACACACACACACACACACACACACACAAATGTGTGCAAATGCACTGTGTCATGTACAATCCCATTGTCCAGTGTCTCCACAGATGCTACAAACACACACCGTCAGGGGAAATCACTTGTTCACTAATTGATAGATCAGCCCTGATCCCTAATAGATAACAGGAGGAAGACAGCTGGGGGCTACTCTCATTTCAGCCTTCACACACACACACACACACCATACCAAACCAAGTTAGAAGCTGTAAAGAGTCACTAAAATCCAAATAGACATTTACAATGCACCAAATGTCACATTAACTGGTCAGACTTCTAAAGGAAAGACGTAAGAGCTGCAAATGTGGCTCATCATACCCGGGTATAAAAGATAGTATTGTTTCGCAGACTTTACTTCACAGATACAATAACTTACTGTCTATGTTTGGTTTGTCTGTCACACTACAACATACAAAAAATATAAAATTTGCATCTTAAAGCTTTTTACCGAACTGGAGATTGGATGATGTCAGGAGACTGCATATAAAACTAAGGATTTATCAAATGGGTTTGACAAAGGAGGAGGTTTTGGTTCTTCCTTTCATACTACATTTAGCAAATTTTCTCAGGTTATTCAAATTTCTATTTGAAAATCTTGCATGCCCTTGCCGAAAAATCGCATTCCGCATGAAATCACATGAGTCCTGTGAAAATGTGCAGGTGCGCGTCAAAATGTTATGCCCTGAAATTGCATATGGAAACAAGTGACATCTTGTGAACACTGAAAGGGGAAAAAAGGGCAATCTTAGCAAGGAAAATCAAATACAAGATCATTCACCCTGGTTATAAATGCTTTTACTCATTTACAGCTTTGAATTGTCTTTATTCTCTTGGCGGATTCTTCTTCTTTCAAGAAATAGAACAATATTTAATAATGGTTTAATAATCATATATTTGGGTTATTGTAATTTCATAATTAACAGTTATTCCACAAAATTGAGCTGTATGTGAGCTGACAGCCGACAAGGCGCATAGTGCCAAGTTGGCCATAAGCCATGTATGATGAGATTTCATGGAATAACTGTTAATTATAAATTATCCAGATTCACTGGATTTTGAGAAACAGAGCATTTTTATTTTTTGCAAATTTTATAAATAAAAACTTTATACAAAACCATCCATCCATCCATTTTCTTCCGCTTATCCAAAGTCGGGTCGCAGTGGCAGCAGGCTAAGCAGGATATTCCAGGTGTCCTTCTCTCCAGCAATGCTTTCCAGTTCTTCCTGGGGGATCCCAAGGCGCTCCCAGGCCAGATGAGATATAATCTCTCCAGTGTGTTCTAGGTCTACCTGAGGTCTCTTCACAGTTGGACGTGCCCAGAAGACCTCCAAAGGAAGGTGCCCAGGAGGCATCCTAATCAGATGCCCAAACCACTTCAGCTGACTCCTGACATGACTCAGCTGACTCAGCTGACATGAAGGAGCAGTGGCTTTACTCCGAGATCCCTCTGAATGTGAGCTCCTCATCCTATCACTAAGGGTGAGCCCAGCCATCCTATGGAGAAAGCTCATTTCAGCCGCTTGTATCCGTGATCACATCCTTTTGGTCACTACCCAAAGCTCATGACCATAGATGAAGATTGGAACATAGATTGACTGATAAATCAAAAGCTTTGCCTTCCAGTTCAGCTCCTTCTTCACCATGACAGATTGGTACAATGCCCGCATTACTGCTGTCACTGCCCCAATCTGTCTGTTCATCTCACGCTCCATTTTACCATCACTTGTGAACAAGACCCCGAGATACATGAACTCCTTCACTTGAGGCAGCAATTCACACCCAGCCTGGAGGGAGCATGCCACTGTTTTCCAGCAGAGAACCATGGCCTCAGACTTGGAAGTGCTGACTCTTATCCCAGCCACTTCAATCTCAGCTGCAAACCATCCCAGTGCTTGCTGAAGGTCATGTTCTGAAGAAGCCAACAGAATCACATCATCTGCATAGAATAGAGATGCAATTCTGAAGTTCTCAAACCAGACACCCTCCTCACCCTAGCTGAGCCTTGAGATCCCATCCATGAATATCACAAACAGGATCAGCAACAAGGGGCAGCATTGGCAGAGTCCAACACTCACCGGGAATGTGTTTGACTTTGTGCCAAGAATTCGGACACAGCTCACACTTTGGTTGTACAATGACCAGATTGCTCGTAGCAATGGCCTCGATACCCCATACTCCCACAGTGCCCCCCACAAGAGCTCCCGAGGCACACGGTCATAAGCCTTTTCCAAATCTACAAAACACATGTACACTGGATGGTCATACGCCCATGAACCCCCCAACAACCCTGCCAGGGTAAAGAGCTGGTCCACTGTTCCACGGCCAGGATGGAATCTGCATTCCTCCTCCTGAATCTGAGGTTCGACAATCAGTCAGAGCCTCCTTTCCAGCACCCTGGAATAAACTTTCCCGGGGAGGCTGAGCAGTGTGATACCCCTATAATTGGAGCACACACTATCATTTCCAGTGTACTAATAATAGTGACACTTAAAAAAAATTATTTCTTGATGAGAGATTTGTTTTTCTCTGAATAAAAATTTCAATTAAAGGTTGGATTTTTCTCATTTTGTTCAGTGTGAGACGAAGCGACTTCACCAAAAAGTGGATTTTTTTTCTCATCCTTTTTACTAATCTTTCCAAGGGGTGCCAATAATTGTGGAGGAGATATCCATCCATCCATCCATTATCTGTAGCAGCTTATCCTGTTCTACAGGGTTGCAGGCAAGCTGGAGCCTATCCCAGCTGACTTTGGACGAGAGGCGGGGTACACCCTGGACAAGTTGCCAGGTCATCACAGGGCTAGACACTATATATCGATATCTGTAATAGTAAGCAGACTTCATAGAGACTGGAATGTCTATGTAGTGAATGTATCGAGGTTTTAAGGAGCTGTAAATACAAAAAGACGTCTTTATTAGACATCTATTGTGCGACATAGTGCAGTATTTCGGGCGCCTTTACATAGGAAGCACCAAGTTAAATAAACCTGAAAGTCTTGCTCTTGCACATAAGCTACATCAGCTCGGGTTTATAAGCCGTTAAAACCTCTTTGTATCGAAAATCAGAAAAGATAAACCCAAAATGACTCTCTATCCCTATAAATGGACACCGAGTGCACCTGTTATAATGGTACCTATAGTACTTTTTGACACACAAGAGGGAACATTATTTGCGCATGACAAAGGATATGAAATGACGCACCATACATCCAAATACAGCACATAAAGCCAAATTACAACCCTTGATCAGGTTCTGTGTGTCATTTCAGGAGCCATAGATACTATTTATGGTTTATTCTCCCAAAAGACAGACACTACAGAGGCTACATCTGATCATTTGATCACAGTATTCTGTATCCTGATGCTTTGTGTGAGCATAATCAGCAAAACAAACCAGATTTCTTGTTATTAGTCATTTTTTCCCTCTAAAACACACCAAGTTGACCGAAGGAGACGTGTACTACAATGAAGGAGCAACTAGTCGGCCCATGTTTAGCTTTAAGAAATTAAAAACAAATGAAACAAAAGCATATCTGCGTGTTTGACAAGTGATAAAATCCTACCTGCTGTGTTGAATTGTATCAGCTCCATTGGAAACGCATGAGATGCACCAGAGTCAGGAAATGCAAACACCAAAAACTCAAACTCTCATCACTCTTAATGATGTTTCGAAGTCGACTGCAAAAAAAAAAAGTATACGTGTATCCAGGAATTTCTCGTGCTTGGACTTTGAACTTGAGGAAAAAGCGTTTTGGAGACACTTCCTTGTATGAAAGGACATTACTCTTCCATTGTGAGGCCACTGTGTGTGTACATATGGGTGTTAGCTTAGAGGTAGAGTTGTAAATTAATCTGAGGGGCATGACCCGCTGAACTGGTTTGGCCTCATCCTAAATATTAGTTTCTGCTTTGAGCAGAATAGCTTTTCCAGTGGCTATATTTAAGGCTCTGAGAGAAATAGTAACACAAACAAAACTTCTTGTAAATGGTAACTCTATTTTCAACATGAGCTCCAAGACTGGCTGTTCCAAAAACCTGTTCCTGTGGATACATCCCAAACCATCACACCTATTATTCACTATATACTGTAGGCCACATACTATAAATGCTCTTGATGTATCTCAACCCCCAAACACACACTCTTCTCTGTAGTGAAACAAGAGAACCTTGTCCTACCTTGAACCCAGGTCTCCAGGGTGCCAAACCTGCACCCTCGCAACACCACCAAAGAGCCAGGCTTGTTTGTATGGCAGTCAGTGCACATACTCAACTGTAGTGACGGGGACTCCATCACACTACCCTCCCCTTCGGGAGGCGCACCTGTGCGCTTCATATACACAGGTGTCCCTCACGCATCCCCCAGCTGTACTTCTTCCATACCATGGTGCCCCACACACTCGTGCTTCACCCATCTCTGGAGTCCCTCGTATTGGGGCCACCTTTCCTGGGGGTCCCTTCTATGGTGCTCACAAACAGGACGCACCTCCAATGGCCTCCTGGCAAGCCATCCCACTTCTGACACCATCTGTAGTGAAGCGTGAGACCAGTCACCTTTTCCTGGCTCTTTGGTGTTGTGGTCAGGGTGCAGGTTTAGCACTCTATAGACCTGGGTTCACGGCAGGATAAGGTGACTGTTCTCTCGCTTTGCTCCATTCTCCATTTCCTGTTGAACAAATCAACAGTCAGTCCATGATGGATCTGTCCTAAACCACATTCCTTATTCATTATATACTGTGGGCCACATAAACACAGCCATTCTACTGTGGACATGTCCCAAACCACATTGATTACTTATAATATGCTGGAGGCCACATAAACTCTGTTCACTGTGGACCTGTCCTGAACCACACCTCTTATTTACTATATACTATTGTTGTCTATACACTGTAAATGCTGACACTTAATTGTGGATGTGTCCCAAACCACACACATTACTTTCTCTTTACTATAGAACAAATAAACCATCAGTCAACCATGGACATGTTTATGACCTAAAACATCATCAGATTTTCACACAAGTCCTAAAAGTAGATAAAGAGAACCCAGTTAAACAAAGGAGACAAAAATATTATACTTGGTCATTTATTTATTGAGGAAAATGATCCAATATTACATATCTGTGAGTGGCAAAAG
>JANZLB010000016.1:11098662-11111554 GCA_026167865.1 Notarius quadriscutis
GAGCACCCGGAGGAAACCCACACGGACACGGGGAGAACATGCAAACTCCACACAGAAAGGCCCTCGCCGGCCACGGGACTCGAACCCGGACCTTCTTGCTGTGAGGCGACAGTGCTAACCACTACACCACCGTGCCGCCCTGCTTGTGTTCATATTATAATAATTGTATAAAGGATGTTTATAGAGTCAGCCGGATGCTTGTAAAGCCAAATAATCCTGCAGTTAAATGTCAGTACGTTTTGACATTGTTTATGGCGTCAGTTCCACTGATATATGCTACGCTACAGATTTTGTAGTAATTTTTTTCCCTAAAACATCAAACACCAAATATGTATACTTGGGCAAAGAGAAAATTCTTTTTTTTTTTTGGTCAAACCTTTCTTTTATGTGATTAGTAGAGCAGGATGCATTATTATAATAACCTGAGTGATGAGTTCAGGGTTTGACGAATGAGAAATGAGCAGAAAAGTGGCTATAAATTGCAAAGGCAACGTTTACTGTAAAAGTCCGATGCTTGTTTTTGCATTTATAAAGTTTTTATATTTTAAAGACTCAGTTTGTCTCATGATTCTCCCAAATCACTTGATGCAAAACTTTGATTTCAAGGAACGCCTTTTAAAATCTTACATTTTAAAAATAGTTATAAATATATAACTGTACCAAAATAACACAGTTGTTTGGAATAAAATATGATAGAATCACAAAGATAACTGCTGTCATGTTTGAAAACGTGATTAAAATCCACCGAGCATGTTTATTTGGGGGGGAATCCTGAAAATTCACAACTAATGTTCCATCTTGGTGTAAGTGTGGGCCGCAGTAGAAGTTTGGAAGGTGTGATTGGGTGTTTGTGAGCTCAGCTAAGTGGAACAGGTTGCCTCAGTCCAGGCAGCTATCCGTCACTGTCACGTTAAAACAGTTTGGGTCGACTTATAGAGTCGGGGACGAAGCACCCTGATAAATCAGGGGCGGATTGAGTGGACAGCTCAGTATGATTGATATACTGACAGGATATGAGTAAGCGCCATGTGAGCTCTAAAATATGAGAGAAAGAGAGGTAGTGGGGGAAAAAACTACCCATGGAGTGCATATTATTCAGACGAATAAGAATAATAACTGCAGCGTGGAGCTATTGCTGGTGAGAAGATTAGGGCAGTTTGGGAGCAAATATTGCTTTCCGTTTATGTGTAAATAATAAATAAATAAAAACCTGAAATTAGAATAATGCTCGATTATGGGCTGTAGTTTTTTTTTCCCTGTTCATATCGGAAAATGAGATGAACAGAAGGGACGCCCGTAGAGACTTGCAGTCTTTTCCTCACCGACACACATGACAGACGAGAGTAGCTCGAGTAGCTGATAACCCATTAGACATTAATGTTTATTCCCTTTGATCAAACCAGGCAGTTCATGCGGCATGGATGCCGCTGCAAAGAAGCAATTGCTCAATATGTCTGTGTGCAGAGGGTCTGCAACCTCTTTATCATAGCAAATACAGATAAATTTTATCCAATCACATTTTATACGCTTATGGTTTTAGGGAGGGAAAAAAAGGCAGATATTAGGAAAATATTTCTTTGCAGGCGCTGCTCAGGTTGCCTTTGGAATGAAACTTTGTAGCTTGAGAAGAGGTTTTTAATTTTTATTATTTATTTTTTCAAAGCAGTCACTCTTTAATGATTAGGCACGCCAAGGTTAAGACGTTCACTGCATCCTGCTGCAGTGTTGTTTGACCTCAAGTACTAAACAGCAGTCTGTCTCACTGAAAGTGTGCTTTCTGGATTTGAGCAACGAGAGGCGACAAGGCAGCTTTCTGTGTGAGGTCGTGAGTACAGGTGCACCATGCAGGTGGCTGTTCTTCAGCAGGACAGGACGAAGAGCCCAGAAGGTGTCAGTGAAAGCTTTACTTCTTTACGCTGTAGTGAGGTGTGCATGTACCTGATGACTTTCCCTGCTGCTCTTTCATCAAAGCAACAGCATTGCTAAATACGGGAAGAGGAAAGCAGGGTGCTGCAGCTGGCATCTGTATGTGACTTGAGAGAGACCTTTCGGGGCATTCGTAAATCATGAGGTTTTAAAAAAAAAAAAAGATGGCCAGCCCTAGATATGCTCTCTTAAGTTGTTTTTGTTTTATTTATTTAAAATTTATGTTGAACTTTTTCACATTTTTATAAATGTACTTTATTTCTTTTAAATTTAATTTTTTTTTATCCCCCGCTGGCCAGAAGGCCCGAAGGGGGATTATGTCGTGGTGACGTCCGTCCGTCCGTCCTGGGAAGGGTGCACACCTTTTGAACTCAACTCCTGTCACAATTTTTGGAGGAATTTCACGAAACTTGACAGGATTCTTTGTTATATGTCGGTAATACGCATATCGCAATTTCGTCGCATTGTGCCAGAGTTCTGGCCCTTGATTTACCAAATTTGTACTTTGATAATTTCAAGAGGGTGTATTAAGCACTTATAGCATACTGTAGATATAGTTGCCAGCGGGGGGGTATTGTGCTCTCAGAGCACTCTTGTTTATTTATATTTTAATTTATTCATGCACTAAAAAGGGGAAATGCAACATGACAATATAGTTTTTTCCTGACTCTCAACAAACACTTTTGCAGCTCTGTACACCTAAGGCTAAGTATAACCCAGAAATGTTGCTCCGTGTCTGTGGGCGCAGAACGCTGATTTTTATTCATACGTCTCTGAGGTGACATCAGCTCACTGACCTGCTGGTGTAAATATCGCTTTCTTGGTAGTAGCCCAATAAGAGAATAACTGTAGCCTGTAAATAAGGTTTTTTTTTATTTTTTTGAAATTTACACCACAGCAGTGCTGAGTTCTCAATTCTGATTGGTCCGAATATTTCCATGCTGCACATCACAGGTTTATATTAATGTGCTCGTTCTAATATGTTAATGTTTCTATAGTAACAACTAGCACAGGGGCTTGTACGATGGACGCGCCACATGTACAGATTAGAAAACATGAGTAATTGCGAAGCGGTGGATTATTCTGTGAGCGTTTATGGAAGGAGTCTCCAGTGTCAGTTTTTAATTTTACTAGCTTAAAAAGAGGGAAAACATGAGGTGAGGACTGTTTATAGCCGTTATAATACTAGTGATGATGAGAACTAACTTATGCTGCTGATCCACAACATTGGCTGTAATTACAAATGGATAAGCAGTCCATGGTGTTCTTTAATAAATAAAAATGGTTAGTGTTGGCAAGTTCCTCTGGTTTAACATGACTAAAACACTTCAGGGCGTGGTGTGATTTGGAGAATAATACAACTCGGGGTGGTAGTAGTAACTCTGCTTCATGCCAGGCCACATCACCCAACCCTTACATTGATTATTTTCCTATAACCACGCCCTGTAATTATTGTTTCCATTTAGTACCGCAGATTTTTCCACAGATGCACTTTTGGGGATTGGAATGGAGGTCAGGACCTTTTCTAACCCATAAACTCCTCTCCAGACAGGACTCCATCGCTCTCCTCTCACACACGCACACACCAACGTGACTGACTGTGGTACTTGAATTGTTGATTCAAACTGAAGCCTCACTAGCTTTTGGCAGGGTGTGTGTTCTTTATTTAATCAAAATCAACATGCTTATACTAGCCCAGATCTGAGAGGCCACACTTTCCTTTTCCTTTTGCTTTTTTTTTTTCCCCTCTTTCTCTTAGTCTTTCTTTATTCCGTCCTTACATCCAGAGTGCACACTGGTGTCTTTTTTTATTTATATCCCCCTCACTAGAGGCTAGACAAATGCTGCTGGCCTTTGTTGTCAGAAACCTTTATTTACCAAAGAGGAGAGTAAGTGAGTGACACGGCAGAGGCCTTTTATCCCCGGCTAGCCGCCAGCGCAGCTCCCTCCGCCTGCCAAAAGAAGCCCCTCTGGCCCACGCGCACCCTCCTCCACGCTTTCTCTCCTCCAGACACATCCAGCTACAAGTCCGCTCCCCTGGGTGAGGGAGAGATAGCTGCTCCGCCTCACATCGGGTTCACTCAAACAGTGACTCCAACCCTACACACAGCCCTACGTATATAAATATATTTGTTGCATTCATCCCATAATGACCCGTTTTCCACTTTTGCAATGCTGAAAACGATTTTCTGAAATGTGAAACTTTGTGCTCGTCTCAGTATCTGTTATGAATTTGAAAAATCAAATTTTTATTATAATGTTCAGTAAGAAGGTGCACTCGCGTGGTCTTTGCAAACGTGAAACAATAAAAGATGACCATAGTCGCCTTCACGATCTCTTTACCTCGTATAGTTGATCTGGGAAGTGGTGGATCAGTGGATAGGGTTCTTCCAACACTTGAGGAAATCTTTTAACCCTTAACTGCTCACCTCGCTTTAAGTCGCTTAAGGATGAAATCATCAGCCAATAATGTAATGAATAAACGTAAATGCGATTTGTACTCCTATCTGCCTTGAGCAAGCAAGCAAGCGAAGAGTCTCTCTATTTTCATATCCCACTGTTGTTTTATTACAGTGGCCGGGGGATATAATAATTGGGATGAAAATAAGATACATTAGGTAATTTAAAATACATTTTACAATCATATTGCTGTAAACCAGAATAGATCACCGAGCTAGTGAACAGAACTCTATTACACAAATTGGCTATATTACAGAAACACAAGATATATTATTCAGACCGCAAACACACACGCGCGCTCGCACACACTCTCATCAGATACACATCCGTCCTCCTCTGTCTGAGCCGAGCACAGATTAATTCATTACTCTGATTTCTGCGTGGTTTTCCGTGCCAGACTCGGAGACATTTTGCGCTTCGATTACCCTTCCTCGTATCTCGGACCCCGTGTCAGTCACGCAGGGATGAAGGATCTTTTGTTCACCAAACACATAAATATGGAATGAATAAATATTTTAATTTGTAAACACGGATACCCCGAGGCCAGGTGAACGTGGTCTGATACTGTGAGTCTTTTGCATTAAAAGAGCAGCGAACTAAAAGGAGACTGGAAAAACATCAGTGCAAATCAGGCGGCCGACTGGTCAAAGGTCAGCGCAGTGATCTTCATTCAGGAAGCATGCTTGTTGCCCCTGTAGTCGCTCATTAGCCACTGGACAGCGATTCAGAGTAAATATTAAGGCTGGTGGTTTTTACCTTGACCTTTCTTGCTGTGGAGGCATGTACGAGGATTCTTCATTATGCTGGATTTCCCTTATAGTCGTGACTCCACAGTGTTTCTCTCAATGTTTGTCATAAGTGACGAGACAGATTTTTAGAAGCTTTTTAAAATATTTGACCCTCTTGTGGGTCATGTGAGCGTCCGGTGAAGTCTGGGAATAAAACCTGCTTCATCTGTTTTTTTCATCCCATTCAAAGCAATTTGGTCACGCGTCCCTTTTTAAACGTTTGCTTTTGGAATAGAAAATGAATTTCTCCCCGTCTTCCTTCTATCCTAATTTCAGCTCTTCTTGAAGTTCTTCGAAATTGGGTTTTAAATGCCAATTAGGAGGTTGAATGTAGCAAAATGAAAGCACTAGCGCGAGCAGAACGGCCTCACCTTCTGGCTGCTCAGGCTTCTGAGAGAAGAGCACGCCGAACCTTTTGGCTCCGAGCGCTGCTTTGAGAAAAAATATCCTGCCTAATGAACACATTAATTAGAACCATAACTATTTATAAGATGATAATTAGAAACGAAGCGAGGTAAACTGGGCCCTTCCTGCAATTAATGGCGGATTAATTACGACCGGTAATGAAGTGGAGGTTTGAAACGCATTAAGGTGAAGTACAGAGGAGCGTTGCGGCTTTGTGATCACTGGCGTAATTATTCCGCCGGCCATTTGAGCCCCCCCCCCCCACCGTGCTCACTCGCTCGACGCCAGTTAATCAGCATCGTTGCATCGTTATATATGCACTTAAAAGGACTTGCCAGCGCAATGACTGCCTAATTATTTCTAATTGGCAGACCCAAGCGTGGTCTTCGTGAAAGGAGGAAAGAGATCCGGCGCTCAGAGACAGAAATGACCCGAGGTCCGGCTTAGACTTGTGTATCTGTTGTGTGGAAACACCCCACTAACCCTTGTAAAGGTCACTCGCCTGAAGTATATATCTTTTTTGCAAGCTTTTGGCGATTTCTTGCTTTAATTAATGCTAATTGCCTCACAGTGAGAAGATTATCCTTCCAGATCAGTGTGATTTGATGAGACTGATCGCATGCCCATGATTGAGCAATCACAGTTATCCAGTTCTCTCAAACAGGCCCAGGAGTCGTTTTTAACTCCAGCTCGGAAACATATTCTAAATGACTTTATTTGCTTGTATGAAAGCAGATAATTTTTTTCATACCGATTCGAAAGTATTGCCATCAAATTGCACCCCGTTCTCCAGTAACAGATAAGTCGGCCCTCTGCTTTGAGCGTCACGAAAATCCCTTTCCCGTGCAGAAGTTGCTGATGCTCGGCTTTAAGCAGAGCCATGTGTCGGAGTGTGTATGAGAGACACCATCATCTCCCCCAACAGCACTGGAGCAAATTGTATCGTAATTAAATCCAACGGTGCACTTGTCTCTCCCTTCGCTGTTCTGACAGCACCAATATGGTTCCAGTTACCAGTGTAATATTTAGGTGTAACAAAAAAGAGAGAGTGAGAGGAAGCGCTAATAAAAGAGAAATCTGGATTATGTGCTTCTTGACTGAAATCGTGACACCCGCTGGAAATAATGAAACACTTTCCCCCCTCTCTTGATATTGGAGAGTCTTTTTTTATTTCCTGTCTTGTCAAGCTTGTGGGGGAACTTCTGACTGATTTGGGATGAAGCCGGGAAATATATGAGCTGCCAGCTGCACACGGCGTGTGTGATTGGTGGAGGAAGAGATGAAGCAACAGTGCCAAATCAGCAGGTTTCTACTAGCGTCACCGTTTTGGCCTGGTGATGAACGCTTGTGCTATTTCATGCTTTCATCTGAGGACGTGCTACACTTTTCTCATGTAAACCTGAGGTCCAACAGATTTCTTCATCATCGTGGAGGTGATTGAACTGTAACTCAAAGTGAAGCACGGAGGCGAGGAAGAGTCTGGAAAAGTTGCAAATGTGAGACCTGTGAAGCTGAGGTTCTGAATGACTTGGAGCTCTGTAGATGTGCAACACGTTTTCTTTGCAACTCTATATTTTAATATTGGAGCATGCTGCTGGGAGATATTACTGGAGGAAAAAAAAAAAAGTAAATGTGGAATGATTGACAGTTGTGCAGGTGATTAAACCCCGCCTCTTTTCTCCATCTCATATTAATGTTTTGTCTTGATTTTGAAAAACGCAGTCTCACTTTCTGTCAAGATAAACGAAGAATGTTCGAGTTTGTTACCGTGTAAAAAAAAAAAAAACCCTGGTAATCATCAGTTAATTATATTTACCTGTATTAGGGATGCGACCGACAAAAATAGCACTCCGAAGAGGAAAATAAACGCAAAGAGATTAAATAAGCCGACAATGAAGCATAAAATTTTAGCAAATAATTTGAATGTTAATAATCATTTTCATGGCAGTCAGTGAAGCCACGTTCAAACTAGCGAGAGAAAAGGGGGGAAAAAAAGAGGTTGGTGAGGGAATGGATGTTTATAGCTGCTATAATGTGACAACCAGAACTGACTTGTTTTACAGATGTTCCACAGCGTTAAATACATCTCTAAATGAAAACAGAAAAATGTATTTAAAAAAACCCCCCTGTGGTGTAAGATGAAGAATAAAACACCTTCAGGACATGCTGTTATTGGAAAGTAATCATATTCTTATAACTTTATAATAGCAATACTTAACACTTTGACCAAATATAATTGTCATTTAAAAAAAAACAAAAACCCAGTCCTAGTTTGAACGGGTATTTTTGGAATCAAGTAATTCAATAGATGGATGTGAATTTTTTATCTTTTTTTCATTAAATATGCATCAACACAATTAGATTTAAACATTGCGATGAACATTTTTCTTTTCACCCCAAGTCCTTGTTGATTTCTGTTTTATTTGGGCATGGAAATTGGCTTTACTTGTGCTTGAAAAGCTGTGCAGATTTCTCGAACTTGATCACCGGAGCACAGGAAGTGTGTAATGAAGAATAGATTGCTCACATAAAGCTGGCTTGTACTCGTTACCACTTTCTGCACTGTTCCTGTGTGGTTCGTATTCTTTATTACGAAATATGAGAACGCAGAGGGTAATTTAGAAATTGTGTAATGTGGATTGTTAACATTAAAACATGTATTATTCTGTATATATAGTAACAAACTCCTAGCTGTTAAAGTCGCAAGTGAAGAATTTCTGTCACGTCATCTCAGTCTGGTCAGTTTTCGCTGACCATGTGTTCATCTATGGTGAAATGTAAGAAAAATGGATGCCTGTTCAAAGCTGAATTGCTACTTATTTAGCTGTCAGCACTGGCCTAGAGAGAGAGAGAGAAGAGAGCAAGAGTGTGCGAGTCTAGAAACAGAAATGAAATTCCTCCATTAAAAGCCATCAGCTCTGATTGAACCTGCATTGGCTAAAATTTGATATCTGAGTGCCAGGTCATCATTCAGGATGTGCACACTGGTGATTGAACACAGCAGATGTTGAGCTACTGCAGGGGTCATGGTCTCAATCCAGTTGCCGAACTTTACTCATGGCTTCGTCTTTTCCAGAACGCTGACTTCATTTCCGCGGTAAGTAATTAACGTGTTTTTTTTTTTTTTATAAGGGTGATATTTCAGATGCCCTCGCATGTTTAATTAAGTGTAGTTTCCCCCTTGGCAGCGGAATGCACGTCTGCTCAGTGTCACACGTCCTTCGCCGCACTTTTACAGTTGGCCCACATGTTTTGCCTCACCGTTTATGATTTTTCTTATACCAGAGTTGTGAGGTTCCTAAATCACTTAGGCACAGACGGCATAACCATCCACATTTAAACAATAAAAGGCTGTGAGGAACAGACCCTCAGATCTACTGTCACTTCATAAATAGTCGTATATAAACCGGACCCCAAAACCCATCATCTTTGCCCTAAGAGCACACCTGCTAATTGGAAACACATTTTTCGGCTAGTTTGAAACACGCATCCTTTTTTTTTTTTTTCCCCCCCCCTCCTCAGTGGAAGCTTGTGGAGAAAAATTCAGTACAGCTCGGTGCGGTGAGCCAGCCGTCATGTAGCAACAGCTCGGTTTTCCCTGTCGTAAAGAAAAAAACGACAGCAGATAGACGGACTAAAGGCTGTTGGTCAAACGATCACCTGTGACGACAGTGGTGAGTTAGCACCTGATTGCCACTCTGACCTCTCACCTCTGCTTGCCCTCGTGTTTAGGTTCACTCATGCCCTTTGTGCCACTAATAGGAGTGTAATATGGCCCAAACCACGACACACAGCCAGACTGTGGAGTTTAGGATTGCGCTGCGTCTGTTGAGTGACGGCGCTCACATGTGCCAACGAAGAGTAATGACGAGTCAAACACTGACTTCTTTCTTGATTTTTTGGGGGGGAGGTTTCTTCACCAAGTGTCGGTAACATATGGGTTCTTTTAGATGTGAGATGGCTTTGAACTCCATTAAATGACCCTTTGTGAGAGTGCGTGTGTGTGGGCTGAGTATTGAGTTTGTCTCACCCGGCTTGACCGGTGTTAATGTAGAAGAAAGACGGAGGCAAGAAATTATTCTAATCACTTTGTCTTTTCCCAAAATGGTGGCAGGAGGCAAATGAAATAAACAAAAACTCTACCAGACAAAACTCAGCAGGGATTGCTGTGGTAATTGTACTAGCTGTCGTTTACTTAACAACACACTCAATTTGTCGCGGCGTTCTCTTTTTCTGCTTTTGTGCCGGCACTCCCGCAAGAACAGCGAACATCGAGGAAGGAAAACAGCTTGGGAAATGTTTTCAGCAGCCATCATAATTAGACGAATCTCATAAATGAAACTTATGTGTGGCGCAGTGTTTGAAGAGCACTCGAAAGTGAGACGCGCTGCATGGTGAACATATTTTCATTGTAGGGGGAACAGCTGTTTAACGCAGTGGCGCTCGGGCTCCTTTGGCAGCAGGAAATCCACGCGGCTCGCTCGAGGTGCTCGAGAACAGGAATAAAAATAGATGGCGATGCTTTGAATTAAATTGTGAAGTGACTGCTGTAGATTTGTGTTTTTGTGTTAGTTTTTCAGAAAGGTTTTGTCTCTTGTTGCTGAATATTCCACAGATTTATATACATTTGGTCAATGTGAAAAAATATCACCTGGTCTTTCTCCAGGCTTCAGCTGTCCAGTTTCAGTGAACCTGTGCCTATTGTTGCTTCAGAGTCCTCTTCTTGGCTGACAGGAGGGGAACCAGATGTGGTCTTCTGCTCTTGGAGCTTGTCCCCTTCAAGGTTTGATGTGTTGGTGTATCTGAGCTGCTTTTCTGCTCAGCACAGTTGTAAAGAGTTGCTGTAGCCTTCCTGTCTGGTCATTTTCGCTCCACCCAAAGAACTGATGCTTACTGGAGGTTTTTATCCCCCGCTGGCCGAAAGACCCGAAGGGGGATTATATCGTGGGATGTCCTTCCGTCCGTCTGTCCCAGGAAGGGTCCTCGCCCTCTGAAATCAACTCTTCTCACAATTTTTTTGGAGGAATTTCACGAAACTTGACAGGATTCTTTGTTGTATGTTGGTAATGCGCTTATTGCAATTTCGTTCAATTCAGCCGCATTTTACCAGAGTTATGGCCTTATATCATAGATATAGTTGCCAGCAGGGGATATTGTGCTCTCAGAGCACTCTTATTATCTTTTTGCACTAGTCTGTGTGAAGTATAGAAGCTGTTGAGTATGATGGCGTATTAGGGCCATTGTACAGTAGGTTTAAAAAACAAAACAGAGCTGAGGTGTAATATTCTGAGGGGGGGAAAAAACCTCACAGGATTTCTGAAATTAAAGGCATATGTTTTTTTTTTTTTTAGAAAAACCTCAAATTTTGAGATTAAGAAGTCATAAAATTGTGCCTTGTCAAAAGTTCATGAGTGGAATTTTTTGCTTCCTTAATGTGTTTGAGATCCAATACTCAATAATAAATACAGTAAATATATATTATTTACCAGCTGGGAGGTCCTTATCGTGAAATACCGTGACCGAGGTCTTGAAAATACTGACCGAGGCCTCTGGGCCTGGTAAATAATATATTTATTTTTTCTTTACCAAATTCTAACAGAAAATGAGGGCGCCTGAAAGGGAAACCATCTGGGTAGTAAAACTCTCTTTCGCTGTGAACACTGTTATTATCGCTATCCATGCTGTAAAATTAATGCTATTATACTGAGAAATGCGAAAATAAATGTTGACAAAAAATTGCTATTATGTTTGTTGTTGTTGTGAACAAGCGAGTCGCCAAAAGGTCCTTAACTGGGGTCCGGATCGTAGGATTCCGGACCGCTCGTGAACCAATCAGAGCGCACGATTTGATGGAAACCGGATGGGAAAAAAATAGGAGTTTATATTCCACTGTCCAAAGGAAATAAAGGTTGACTTGAGTGCATACCCTTATATCTAAATTATTAAATGTTAAATGTCTTAATGGTTTCGTGTGAGTTAGGTTTCACAGATGTTCCTTTGTCACAAGTAAAAATATTATGAACACCATATATACAGTACATTCAGACATTAAGAGAAATTAATAGTGAAATAATCAGAGTTCCATTTCTTCAGGATATAAATGTGAACTTTTATTCTGACGGGCTCTGTCTAGGATATTTTGAGCCTCTGAGGAATTTCTTCCTTTGTTATTTTCCACCCACTCTTTTTCCCTGATCACATTGACTCCTAACCGCTCGCAGCAGACTGCTTTACACTTGGCCTATTTCAACATTTCATGAAACAAATATGTAAACACATGCAGACACTTATAAGTCATTAGACACCTTAATAAGGAAAAGTCAAATCTACTAGAAGATATCAGGCTCTTGGCTGACACCCTTAAAGAACAATCCAGCCTGAAAGACAATAAATACAATTTCAATGACGTATATGTGATGCGCTTAGTGATTTTGGTGTTGATTTGTCGGTTGGTGCTGTAGTGTGTCTGTTCCAATGAGAATGGCTGTCTGCTGTTTTTGCACAATTACAATGGCATTTCACAAGAGCTTATTTTCTCACGCACCAATTTCCAGAGACGTTCAATGTCATATTAACGAGAAACCCAACAGGTAGGGATGGACAACAATAGTTGGACTCCAACTCCCAAAAGCAATGCAGCTAAATGAAACAGTTGTGCATGATGTTCTAAGAGAGCAGTATTCGCATAAAAGTTGACACTTTGGAACCGTCTGTGTCTGAGCAGAGTTTAACTCTTTACCCCTTCATGACGACATATGACGCCTTGTCTAAAACCTTGCCAAAACCTTGTCTTTAGACTTTTTTTTCTTGTAAATATGTTCTAAGGGTGAACAGTATATACATATACAAGCTGGCTGTAGCAGCTGCTTTAAGGGGTAAAGAGTTAAAGCTAGACTGCCTTTCAGATTTTTCAAGTCAGAAAAAGACTTCCAATTTTATTAGTTTTTTTAATAGAACAATTAATGAATTTATCATGCGGACCTAAATTCTCCGCTATTTTTTCCTGCTTCACCATGACCCAATACAAGATACTACATCATGCACCATCACATGGTGGGCTTTCCCCGATCACGCAAGGCATTGTGGGATACAAATTTGAAACAGGAGAGAAAAATGGAGGAGGTGAGTGTGCGAATGAAACGTGAAAGAGCGACTACAGTAACGGAAAGAAAGCGAGAAGAAAAGATGTTATGTTTTATACGAAGGAAAGGAAACGCAGGACCAAACTAATAAATCTGGGCGCTCAGCAAGCACCTCGGTGTGATCAGCTGTTCGTTTAGCGACAGAATGATGGAACTGTCAGTGCACGCTCA
>JANZLB010000016.1:11290487-11301277 GCA_026167865.1 Notarius quadriscutis
GTCAGCTGGGATAGGCTCCAGCTTGCCTGCGACCCTGTAGAACAGGATAAAGCGGCTACAGATAATGAGATGAGATCTAAAAATCAGCCGTCGTCAACTTGGATTGAATATCTTGTGCAAGTGAACTTTCAGGAATAGAACGCTATATGGCACTAATGAATAAACAACTATTGTTTGACACATTTTAATAGTGTTCATGAAGTAAATTTGTACTGAGGTGGAGGTCTGTGGAATTTATTTTCCTGAAGATCATGGCGTTTGGAAATTAAGCTCCAAATCTTTGAGACAGGATGATTTTTTTTTTTCCTTCTTCTTTTTTTCCAGAAAGGAGACTTTTGGCTACATGTGTGTGAAGTATCTGATCATACCGTACATACCCCACAGATACAGTGAATAGATCAAGCATTATTTTATTTATTTATTCCAGCGAGTCCCACAATCCTGAACCATGGCGGAGCATGAACGAGTCAGTGTGTTCATCTGTGAGGCCTGCTTTGGGTCACGAACCTGCTAGCGTCATTTCACTTTGAACAATAAGGAAATGTAATGTAGATTAAAGCAGTCTTGTGGTGCAGCGCTTGCACATGTTGCACATTGATGTTCACCTCCATGGACACCAGCACACGTACACAAACACACATCATTCATATCGCTGTGTTCAGGTTTTCCTCTCTGGGGATACGAGTGGCATCTGGCACGAGCTGCCACTGTGTCCTCATATGTGACCCTACGCTAAACAGCAGAGGGATGGAGGGAGGTGTCTATATCACAGCGCACGCCAAATCAGGACCACTGATGAGTTATGTCAGCTGTGTGCAAGACAGTTTTGTGTGTGTGATCCTCATTCAGACCTCATTTATGCCAGAAACAGGCCTCACAACGTCACATGCTTTCCCATCTCTCTCTCTCTCTCTCTCTCTCTCTCTCTCTCTCTCTCTCTCTCTATTGAGATCTCATTTGTCAAGGCCGCCAGCAGCAGGGTATTAGTTATGCAAATATTGATGTGCTGCTTTGGCCTGGTAGCTATCAATTGAAATCAGCAAATCGATGGCCCTAATAGCTGCTCATTACGCACTTGATGCATTTTCAGGGATAGCATCGGAAGCTGCCAGCTCGCCTAATCAATGCAGTCAAAAACTATTACCTTCCTCCAAATCAGACACCTTTTTCATTTGCTCTGCATTGTTTACAACACAAAACCATGAGGCTATATCAGAACGTTCAGCTTGGATCTAAATCCTGTATGTTGTTGAATCAACTTCACTGCGTGTTCCTGAAAATTAATTTTAATTCGATTGATTTTGTAGCTAGCGTAATCTCCTGAAGCTGAAAAGATGTAATCTGATAACGCAATAAAAAAGAAGGGGAAAAAAAAAAAGTTCAGCATTGTTCTGTCTCTGTCAAAATGTACATAATGCAAAGATCACATCCAAACTCGGTTTCACTTCTGAGTTATGCCCGCAGGCCTTCAGTTAAAATCAAGGCTGCTGCTTTCTTCCTCCCTACTCCAATTCCTCAAAGCCTCCACCACACACTCTCCATCAGGAGTGGACACAGTCTTTATTTAGACTTCAGATTGGAACAGATAAATAAGACGGGCGCTAATGGGAGAAGTCGAGCTCTGGGTGGGTGTCGGGGGCTCGTCGGGATAAATCATTAGATGGAAGGTTATTGGAAATGCAGCGGGATAAAAGAGCGAAGAAGCCAGTAATTGCCTTAAAGCTCAGACTACAAAGCCTCACTCGGGCTTTTACAAGGCCAGCCGGCAACAAAAGAGCCGTAATTTATGAGCTCAGCGTAAAAGAATAGCATAATTGCATTAAAAATTAATGCTAATGAGGCCCAAAATGGGGAAGGTGGTTGTTATGAAAGTTTGTATTCATCTTCTCCGGCTTGAATGATGGGCCGGTGGCTTGATTAATGGCTTAATTTCTATCAATTAGCAGGCAAAAAGATTCTCCACAGAGACAGGAGGGGCTCAATTGAGCGTTGAATTACATATCTCGGCCTGGCGAGGAGAGGGTAGAGGAGAGGGCAGGAGACTCAGTCACTTGTGGGTGTGTTGGTGTATGATTCTGTTTAAAAAATCCAGGTTGGAGAAGCGCAACACACAGGTCCTGGGGTTGAGTACTGCTTCTCCTTCTACATCCACTGTCTTATTACTGTGTGTGTGTGTTTATTTAGAGTGCTTTTTGGTCGCTTTCATCCTCAGGAGCGACGCCATCATTAAGCCTTGTTTTACCGTCTTTCTCACCACCTAATTGAAGTTCATGACATTCTAAAGCCCTTTTAAATTTACAGCCATTCGTAACCAACTGCCTGATGACTGGCACTTATTTATTTATTTCCTTATTTATTTCTCAGCCACGACGAGATCAGCGGTAATTGAGTTTGTGGAGCTAATGCATTCAATTACGAGAATTAATCAGGCGCAGTGAAACAGTCTTATTTCTTTCTCGCTTTTCTGTCTCCTGACACTCGCTCACGTGTCACAGGTTTCCTGCACAGGCGCAGAAACATACCGAAAGTGTAAAAGTATGGAACTGGATTAGCATATGTAGATTGAGATCACTAATGAGCAAGGCAGAGGTGACGGCGACATGAGGAAGACCCAAGTGGGAGCCCGTCCTCTTCTGTGTGACGGTGTTTAGCGTAATTTATAAATCATTACAGTGGACAGGAAAGATAAACAGCGTGTTGAAAGGATGCCCTGTTGTGAATAAGTGTCCTGGGATGAACACTTTTTCACAACATCCTCAATTCCCTGGGATGGAATTTCAAGTAAACACTGAATTATCACTATTTTATCATACCGAATGATGAAACTGCTCAGAGATGGAAGTAGCTGGAAGGATTTACAGCAGAAACCTAAACGTGTGGGTTTACAGAGCAACGTCTCATAAGCGAAAGCAAGGGAAGTTAAAAAGCAGAGAACTGAGTGGTAATCGATTCAGTTCCACTGGAAATGGGGTCCTGTTGAGCTTCCGTTTTTGAGTTCCAGCACACTTGATGCGGCTCGTTTTATTATTCAGCGCTCCATGAGCGGACACGTTGGGAACGGGTTTGAGGAATGTGTTAAGGAGCCGGAGAAGGCGTTGGTCATATTAGTGCCTCAGAGTTTGCAGTTTGAAAGTATTTGGATTGTATGCATCGTGATTTTGTCCATAAGATTAACATCATAAGGCTTTTCGTATTATATTTTTTTAAACTCATCTCAAGAATCAATATTTCTACTTTTTTTTTTTTTTTTTTTTTTCTGCACTGACCGACAGACTGCATGTTGCTCTTAAATGATTAATGATTTAACAGGGTTGACGTTTTTTCGCATAGAATTTTTCAGCAAATACGCAGAATGTAGTTACCGAGCGTCCATGAGATTAAGGATATTCTAAATACTTAGAATTTGTATTTATTGCTGCTGTTATTTTTAATAATAAGTTAGTTTCAGTCTAAAATTTGGGTAACGGGGTTGCTCTTCATCAGATACTATATCAGTAAAAATGAAAATAATAATAATTTGGATGATGCAATTTCCAGTTGAGCATGTCACTGTATTTTGTAAGGGTTAAATGTGTTCACGTAATGAGGTTGAAAGTTGTGGGACGTGAAAATATATTGGACGAGTCGTGAAAAGGGATGGTTCGAACATGGATGTGAGAATATGGTTTCTAATAATAAAGTATTTTAATGATGAGATTACAAGTGGGTTGGGATGGGCAAAATGCTGTTTTCTAAAGCACTTAGAGATTTTATTACGGCTTTCTCAAGTTATTTATCCGAAACACCTGTGTTTTATCGTTATATGTTATTTGTAACCCAGTGGCATGGAATCACTCATATTATCACTGATTTTATGTAATATACAGCACATGACTGAAGTGAATCTGTTCTTCTGCACTTGGAAAATCCAGAGAAAAGTCTTTTCTGGAAACAGTGACACTTTTTTTTTAATGGAAAAACATCATCTAGGACCGTGTCAGGATGCAGAGGACATTCAGCTGTTCAACACCTCCCTCTGCTGGGAAAGTGCTGCCAAGCTTCCTGTTTCTTTCCTCGTATGAAAGACGAACCGCGCCATAATTTCCTGATTGTAGACTCCTGATTGGAAAGGTCGGCCGAGTTTGCCTGCAGCTTTATCTATCTTTTTCTGTCCATGAGAAAGACAAAGCACTTCTTAGAACCCTCAATAATTTATTGATTTTGATGTCTTGTTTGACTATTTGGGCCAGTTTGCCTTTAGCTGCTTTAATTATTCACGCTTGTTTTAACATTTATACATGCCTAGAAGCATGTCCAAAACCCAAAGTGATGTTACACACTGGAAATGGAATTCACAGAACCTCGGGATATGGAAAAAAGAAAGCTTGCATAAGGATTGGGAAAAGCCCTGTACACAACTTATAGTTTTTATTTGATTTTTTTTTTTTTGTTTGTTCTCACATTCCATCTTCTGTCAATTGTTACGTACTTGTATTTTTGCATTGAGGTTAATGCAGTGATGATGGACTCGGATCTCTAAATGAATGTCCGGGATAATGTGTCAATATTAAATATCAACGTTGACCTGGCTTTGCGCTGACGGCGGCTGCCACTGGTCTTTCTCCGGCTGCGCTATCGATTTCCCGCTGTCTGTGTCTCAACCGGGCCCCTACTCACAGAGTCCATTATTTTTGATTTTCCTATGAAATACATATCTTTCCCTACTGACATCTGACAAACAGCATATGGAAGTCATTTTATCTACCAATAATGTGTTTGTCAAAAAGCATGAGGCTTTTATAGAATCCCGGGCTGAGGATAGGTTGTCACCGATGCGCACAGGCTTGGTGTTCGTTTCTTTGTGTTGGTGTATCAGTTATTAAGATGCTACACACACACACACACACACACACACACACACACACACACACAGAGTTGGGATTAATATCAGGGGTGATTGAGGGGCATTGGGCACCGGGCTGCTGTCATGTGAAGGACAGGCTGCTGGAGGATATTGTGGCAGTGGTTGTTTTTTTTTTTTTTTAAATTTGTTCTCCTAAACTCTTGAAGTAATGAACACTATTTTGGGAGACTGTTTTCTCTCTGTCTCTCTCTCTCTCTCTCGCACACACACACACACACACACGATCATTCTCACAGCTGTCAGTACTGAACATTGACTGGACTGGTGTGTACCTGTGTGTAAATTTGCATATACTTTTGCGCTGTCAGAACAAATTTTATGGAAAAATATATGAATTTTTGTACACTGGAAAAACCTGTTTAAAAGTAGACTTTTTTTTTTTTTTTTTAATCTCGCAACACTGAAATAAACTGCTTAAAATTTCAAGGGGGATAATTCAAAGCAAATAAATACAGATGTGTGGTTTTTGAAGTAATAAATTTTAGCGCTGAATTCGAAGGCATTTCAATTTCATTATAAAGAATTCCGTAGCTTTTAACATTGAAATCTTGGTCTCTTTTTAGCTTCCATAGAGTTCCTCTGTTTGAGTACTATTCAATTTTTTTTTTGCATATTGTAAAATATATTCTACTTTATCTGACCAGATGTACATCTATTAAAACATGTTTAACGTGTTTTGCACAAATGACCCCGTCGCTAAAGAGGGATCCGAATAAACGGATGTCATGTATCAGCTTTTAAACTAAATTTCTGAATCTCAGACTAAAAATGAGCCAAGTTGGTGTGTTTGTGGGGGTTTTTTTTGGACACAAAAGTGTTGCAGACTATTATCCACTTCATGAGAATGCACAACAGTTTCTTAGGTCTTCTTTGGGATCGAAAATCTCAATATCGTACCCAAAATAGATGAACATAAATTGAAACCAAGCTGAATGTACAGTTATAGGTGATCACATGTAGAGAGAAATGAAACATGTACAATATGAATAGGAACCAGTTTAACCAACAACCCATTTGTGAAGTCACATACACTGATCAGCCATCACATAAAAAAAAAAAAAAAAACAACTAGTGACGGGTGAAGTGAATAACATTGATTATCTCATTACAATGGCACCTGTTATGGTGGGATATATTAGGAAGCAAGTGAACAGGCAGTTCTCAAAGTTGATGCGTTGGAAGCAGGAAAGATGATGGGCAAGCGTTAAAGATCTGAGTGACTTTGACAAGGGCCAAATTGTGATGGTCTTTTTGGTTGTTCCCGGTATGCAGTGGTTAGTACCTACTAAAAGTGGTCCAAGGAAGGACAATCCGTGAACCGGCAACAGGGTCCGATCCCACAGAAGGGTTACTGTAGCACAAATTACTAAACAATTTAATGCTGACTATGTAAAAGGTGTCAGAACACACAGTGCACCGCAGATTGCTGCTTATGGGGCTGTAGACCGGTCAGAGTGCCCATGCTGACCCCTGACCACTACTGAAAGCACCTACAACAGGCTCGTGAGCATCAGAACTGGACCATGGAGCAGTGGAAGAAGGTGGTCTGGTCTGACGAATCACGTTTTCTTGTATTTCATGTGGACAGCCGGGTGTGTGTCACTTACCTGTGGAAGAGATGGCACCAGGATGCACTATGGGAAGCTGGTGGAGGCAGTGTGATGCTCTGGGCAATGTTCTGCCAGGAAACCTTGAGTCCTGGTGTTCATGTGTATGTTACTTTGACACGTACAATCTAACTAAACATGTTGCAGACCAACTACACCCCTTCGTGGTAATGGTATTCCATAATGGCAGTCGCCTGTTTCAGCAGGATAACGCGACCTGACATTGCAAAAATTGTTCAGGAATGGTCTGAGGACTGCACAAACATGGAGGCCCCACCTCGCAACTTACAGAACTTAAAGGATCTGCTGATAAGGTTGTGGTGCCACATACCACAGCACACCTTCAGATAATAGGTGTGTGTGTAAGCAGTGTGTTTACAGCAGCCAGGGTTCTTCCACCATCACTGCTGCTAACCGCATAAAAGCCAGAGCAAATATTCATTTATTCATTAAACAAGTAGAGCAGGAAGATGTGTTGTGACAGTCCTAGTTAATGTGTGGAATTAATTCGTCTCATTAACATGCCAGTGAGGATGTACGCGTGTGAAAGAAACAGTCGGCGTGTTGAGAGAGAGATCACGCCAAATATATTTGCGCTTCTTTACAACTGAGCCACTTTCGTTCAATGATGGGATTAAAGTAGGTAGATTTATTAAAACTGCGCAGCCTGCGGCAAAGGAAAACAGACACGCAGCTTTCCTGCAGATAGAGAAACAGACAGACCGAGGGATGGAGAATGGAGAGAGAGAGAGGTGTGCGTATTGATTGGCGGATCAGCTGACAGGTGATGTGCAATGAAATTATCATCATCATCGTCTTTGAGCTTCTTTCTCCCTTTCAGATAACTAAAACTGCTGTTTTGATTTACTTTTTCACTCTGAAGTTTTTACATAGGAGTATTTTTTTAATACTTATTATACAAAGACGCAGATTTGAAGTTAAATGAGATACTCCGAGTTGCTTTCAGTGTATGTTTTTTTTTTTTTTTATGTTACTGGTATAGGAGAAGGTGCAACAAGTTGACATTTATCAAATTGTCCATACTGCTCCCCCCCCCCCCCCCCTTCATTCTTGTTAGTTTGACCTTTCCTCTGCCCTCATGTCTTTCTTTCTGTTTTTTTCCTCCTTTGCAGAGGAGGTCTCTCTCGCCGAGCAGGTGAGGAGGATAAAGGAGATCGAGGCCATCGAGAGCGACTCTTTTGTTCCTCAGGCTTTCAAATCATCCCGGGACGCCACCAAGGTGCGCTCTTCTCTCCGTTCTTCTCCCACTGTCTTTCCCCTCCCTCTCGCTTTCTCTCGCTTTTCGTTTGCCTCACATCTCCTTCCTCATCGGCATGATTAGATTTGTGGCTCGCTGGCCCATATTTCGTCTGCGGACAAACGGAATCATTCCCATTCAGTGCCGTTTGAGCGCCGCTTTACACACAATAGCCGGGTTCTGAAAAGCGTCTCCCCAAAGTGTCCGAGCCGTTCCCACACAAATCTGTGCTGAAGTCACTAGCAACCAAAGCCTCACGTTCACATTCCCAATTAGATTAGAGCCCAGCGTTCACTGATGTCCACCGTCCAAGACAAAAAAGTGGACTGGAGTGATAGATTACAGCAGGGTCGAGAGCTGATCTGGATATTTCTCCAAAAGGATGTGTGGAAAGACTGTTGCATCAGGCAAATACACACACGAGTTCAGTCGTAGTAGTTCAGCGTACCAAACCTTTCACCCTTAGCAACCGGATATTAATCTTTGCAGCACCTGAGCTGATGTTAAAGCGTTTGTTGTATGGGCAGTGTTTAGTGATCATATGCCTCGCGTACACAAGGTACGTGAATGTGAACAGGTGTGAATGCACTTTCCTCCAGTCGAGTCCTCACTGTGCAGACGGTGCCATCATGTGGCCAAACATCAAAACCTACTCGAGTTTAGTATTCTCCTGGGTTATTATAGATCATGAAAAAAAAAAAAAAATTGCAAACTAGGAACAACACCACATTTAAATGAAAAATGTAAAACAGATTACAGATCTGTTTACTATTTACAGATTACAAAAAACTAATTCAGGAAAATAAAATCAAACATGAGTCGACATGAATACACTTTTTTTTTTTTTTTAAACGAGTCTCTAATTCATCCAGTTAAATAGTTCTGAATTTTAACTTGTAGACCATTGATGATGCCTAAAGAGGTTTTTTTTTTTTTTTTCCACGGTGTGTTAATATATTCCTCTCAAAAGATCAAACTAATTTTTATTCTGTGCCTATAGCTAAAATCCAAAATTAAAATAACTAAAAATATGTCTGAAAAATCAAACTCTTCACAGGTAACTGAATCTGTGGAAATCCAGGAGGCGGGGTCTGGTGTCACGCCCACTGTGAAAGAGGAAGTCATCGCTTTTCCCACTGCAATCAAGTACAGTAACAGCGACACACTCGCTCACCCCAGTGTAAGTATAGCCTTAGGTTCATGGTTTGCCTTTTTTCATTTTTCTCTGTGTGTGTGTGTGTCTGTCAGTGATTTTAGATCTCTCTGTGATTCTTTTAACATTGATCATTTCGAGCAGTTTGTATTTTATGTATTCAAAATTCACTCATTGAACTTTTTTTTTTTGTGTATTATTATTCATGCAGTAGTCTGTCGTATTTAAGGCTCTACTTTCTGACGGGTTTTATTCTGCCTGTAATATTTGCAGACAGAATTTCCCGCGAAAGCTCTCTCCATCTCAGTGGCAGTGTCGCAAACTCGGTTATGCGTGACGGATGCAGATGAGCCTCACGCAGCCTGATCTATGCGAGCAATATGCCCGAGGCGCACGAGCCCCCCATCGCCAGTAATGATTCAATCATTTAGCCTGCCGCTGCTTTACTGTATCTACTGTAATTTCAAGTAATTTTAGCAGAGCTCAGAGGCCGTGTTGGTGTGTGTGTCCTACACGCAGATAACACACGAGGAACCATGCAACATGCATCCAGAGAGCATTAGCAGAAGCATATATGTGTGTGTGTGTGTGTGTTTGTGTGGCTCATGTGACAAAGTAGAGGCCCTACAGCAAATGCTACAGGCAAAACCTTAACTCGACATAAATGATACACTTATCTCCACTCCCAGAGCCGCCACACACTAACACACACTCTGTCTCACACACATACACAGTGTGGGATGGAAGCGATCATTCTTTCCTATCCGCAGATTTGATTTCACGCCTTTTGTGTTGTTTGGATGAAAGTAAAGACTGATGAGCGCCGGGGAAGAGTCTCCAACTTCCAAACTTAAGGAACTCATAAGCCCAACTAATGCGGGAATCACTCAAATCCTGCTTTCACGCTGACACCCAAATCACTGTTATGCATTACGCTGTCATATGCGCTTAGGATACGATAGCATTTACTGTCGCTCTCCCTCCCCTCTTTCTAAATCAAATCAAGCCAGCGAGCGTCTTATATGAAGCAAACTCAGGCAATTAGAGACCGAGACTGGCGTGCGTAAACAATATAAAAGAGTTGTTATAATGGGTTACATAGACTTCTGATCTGTGATGTCTGCCATTAGTAGATCTTAGCCAAATACGTAAAGTGGATTAAGGCTGTAAGTAGATTACCAAGTGATGCCAGTGTTAGGGAGAGTACTTGTAGGGAATTTAAAATTACATTCCACTGCCGTACTTTGAATATGAAAAGACATCTGAACACAAGCCAAGCTCAGTGAACAGGATTAATGAACAGAGGATGCATATACATCAATTTAAACAGCAATGCTACAGATAGCAGACTACTGAAACATAATAAGCAAGCCAAGTTTATCAGTTAAATCCTGATATCTATCTTATTTGTTCTAATTCCATATTCAGTAGTCATCCGTTATGTTCTCTTTGCATTACCCGTTTCTCCTCATGCTTTCTTTTCTTTCTTCCTGCTTTTCTCCAAAGTGGCTGATAATTATAAGAACGGATACAGTCTAAACAGTTGTGGGTTATGATCCCATTCGAGGGCCCAGTAGTGGCCCTCTGGCAGTTCTGAGATTCAAACGGTCAGCCTTCTGGTTTGACCACTTAAGCTTTCTTCACTGGGTGTGAATGTTCAGGAGGTTTCCCCTTCATTGGTCTGTAAATGTGTAATTGCAGAGGATTACATTGTATGGAACATACTACTAATAATTCAAAAAAAATTATATGAAATAACAGGACGGGGCGGCACGGTGGTGTAGTGGTTAGCGCTGTCGCCTCACAGCAAGAAGGTCCGGGTTCGAGCCCTGTGGCTGGCGAGGGCCTTTCTGTGTGGAGTTTGCATGT
>JANZLB010000016.1:11839855-11849999 GCA_026167865.1 Notarius quadriscutis
GGAATGGCCTAATCAAAGCCCAGACCTCAATCCAATTGAGAATCTGTGGCATAACTTGAAGATTGCTGTACATCAACACAACCCAACCTGAAGAAGTTGGAGCAGTTTTGCCTTGAGAAATGGGCAAAAATGCCAGTGGCTAGATGTGCTAAGTTAATAGAGACATACCCCAAGAGACTTGCAGCTGTAATTGCAGCAAAATGTGGCTCTACAAAGTATTGACTTTTGAGGGGTGAATACCTATGCACACTCCAGATTTCTGTTTTTTCAGCTTAATTACTGTCACAATAAAACAACAATTTTCACCTTTAAATTAGTAGGCATGTTGTGTAAATCAAATGGTGCTCACCCCACATTCATTTTAATTCCAGTTTATAATGCGACAAAACAGGACAAACACCAAGGGGAATGAATACGTTTGCAAGACATTGTATTGTTCACTCTATCAAAAGCGAGCTCAGCTGACCATTTTGTCAAAAAGGAAACGCATTCAGTTCATGAGTCTTTGTACGATTTTAAAACATACAATTAAGCACAGTCCCATGGAATACAATTTTGAAATCTCAGTATCTGTTGATTCCTGTTTAGTCTTTTCCTTGCCTCTGTTGGCTTTGTCTCACTCACTGTAGTCTTGAAAAATACGGAATATAAAGAGCTAAGCAAGTGTAATATTCCTATTTTAGTTGTATAGCTGTATATGCTTAGCTTTATGAATCAGAATGTCAACATGCATGGGGAATAAGGTTGTAGATTTTGTGGAAGAAATATCTTTAGTAATTTTGTAACTGAATGGCACAGTGGTGTAGTGGATAGCACTGTTGCCGCATAACAGGAACTAGGTTCAACTAGGTTCAAACTTGTTGGTCAACCAGGGCTTTTCTGTTACCCCTTTTCCACTAATAGGGAATGGTTTTCATTCTGGTTCGTGCATCAAATTTTGAATCATTCAGAGCATTTCGGCTGAAAATAATTTGATTCGGAACTTGGAAAGTTGGTTACCAGTTGGAACCAAAAGATATCTGGTTATTCCTGTGTGAACCATGATGACATCATTAGTCTGGAGAGTTTCTACATTTTCTTATCATTACTAGTTGGTCCATGCTTGTTTTTTGAATGAAAACAAATATCTGCAATAACAGAACAAAAACTCGCAGGTAATCAATGCGATATTGCTATTACTGTTTACATCCATTGTGCACTGTGCAATACCCTCCACTGACGATGCATCCTCGATTACAATGGTTCCACTCAAAACCGGTGGAAATGTGGGCTGGTTCACTATCTGGCACCAAGGTTCAAAGAATCTTGAACGGAATTGGTTCAAGACCCTGTTTCCTGTTGGTCAAAAAGCAGTTTATGTGGAGTTTGCATGTTCTTCCCATGCCTGCATGGGTTTCCTCACACAGTCCAAAGACATGCAGTATGAATGGCTGTTCTGTGGCAGTGATCTTACACTAATAATACTGTATATGCCTGGGTTTCACTTGAAGATGACCACATAACTTACACAAATTAATATGCACAAGGAAGTACCATCAAACCTTTTACTCTACACCAAGCTTTATGAAATTCAAGTATAGAACTTGAGCCAAATTCACAAATGACAAGGAAAACCTGCAGAGACAGCACAAGGAAAAACATCTGGAGATGTGAATCAGTCCTATTCTGGGTGACCCCAGATACTGAGATTTCCAAATGAAGCTGAGGATGATTATACAGTGGAAATGTGAACAGTGATGACAGTTTTGAATATACAGCATGTTAAAGAATTAGTCTCAATGTTCAAATTGATGAGCAATATAAACACACACACACAAGCTTCTGTTCATACCCGTGTTACTCCAAGCTGCAATAAAATGTATGCTTTGTTGGAAAAGCACGAACAAAAGCATTAATAAAGAGTACACTGGTACAAAAAAAGCACAAGTTTGCGTTCTTTTCACAAGCCACAAGCTCCCAGGTCTCAGTGTGCTTCTTATAGAAGGCACAGAATCGAGAAAAAAAGACGATGTGTGTAGCCGTGAGTTTGTTCTGCCAGAGAGGCAGAGAGAGAAAGAGTCCAAAGTCAAAATAAAGAGAGAGTTCAACAGAAGGCAAAGTCATATGCATGTCTTACAGATTTTAATGACTGTATGTGTGAATGAGTGTTCATGCACAGAGATGTGTGAGATCATGATGTGTCACTGTATGCAGTCAAAGCGACGCACTTAGCTGTCACATCTCAATGAAATGACCAACACACAGCACACACGCTCCCACACAAACATCCCTTCTCAGCTCATTTATTGTTGGCTGGGAGGAAATAAACACTATTGATCAGTTTGGCTGTCTCAGCACTGATGGATGATCACAAAAGAGGACTTTAAGGCTGCAACGATCAGTTGTCCTTGCCAGCCTCAGAATGTTCCAGGACATCAGTGTAGTTCATGTGATCAGTATGTGTGTGTTTTGACATTTGTATTAAAAATAAAAGCCAGTGGGAAAGAGAATTTTTGGAAGAAAATGCAATCTGACTATTAGACACATCAGTTTGGATACTTAACAAAGTGGGTACTTATGGAGTTCCTAAATCATAAATGTTTTCATTTACAAAATATACAAGATACATAGGAATTTAAAATTTAATTTGTTCATAAAATTGTAATATACAGCCCATACACACACAAAACATGTAACACCTAGCTTACAGCTATACCCATAGACCAGTTTATCAGGTTCACCTTCCACCGGTCATATAAATAAATATAAATAGAACTAAAATAACTGAAGGTAGCCCATCTGCTGCTATGCAGAATTCTATTACCCTCTACTACCACAAGACCACGTCTAACGATTTACCAGGTTTGTGGGTCATTCTCAGCACAGCACTGACACTGAAATTATTCTCAGCAGAGCAGTGACACTGAAATGAGTCTCAACACAGCACTGACACTGAAATGAGTCTCAGCACTGACACTGAAATGATTCTCAGCACAGCACTGACACTGAAATGATTCTCAGCACAGCACTGACACTGAAATGAGTCTCAGCACAGCACTGACACTGAAATGAGTCTCAGCACAGCACTGACACTGAAATGAGTCTCACCACAACACTGACACTGAAATGATTCTCACCACAACACTGACACTGAAATGATTCTCACCACAGCACTGACACTGAAATGAGACTCAACACACCACTGACACTGAAATGAGTCTCAGCAGAGCATTGACACTGAAATGAGTTACAGTACAGCACTGACACTGAAATGAGTCTCAGCACAGCACTGACACTGAAATGAGTCTCAGCATAGCACAGGTGCTGAAATGATTCTCAGCACAGCACTGACACTGAAATGAGTCTCAGCACAGCACTGACACTGAAATGGTAGTGTCTGTGGCAATGGTACAAGTGATTGAGGGTTTATGCATTATATACTTACTTAGCATTTTTTATGCACACCTAGTGTCCCTTAATGATCATGTTGTAGGTCCAGAGAAAGAATATAGAGAAAGAATACAGCTCACTGTGTTGATCATCCTCTGGTCTTCATGACTGTTTGCTGGATAGTTTTGGTTTGTAGACAGTTTTCCAATCCAGGTGTTTAAAATCACAACAGTGATTGAGTCGATAAATACTTTTGCTCAAGAATAATGTTCTCTCGGCTGTAGAATCTGTAGACATGTCAGACTACAAATTTCAACCAGAGTTGATTTAATTACCTGCATAAAATTGGTAGTCCAATTCAATGAGACTAATTTGTAAAGATTAAGTAAAGAAAATCCAAAGTAGAGTTATAGTTCAAAAGTTTTGCAGTTTCAGTAATGAGTATATTTAATACCATCCATCCATCCATCCATCCATTTTCTGCCGCTTATCTGGATCTGGGTCATGGGGGTAGCAGCCTAAGCAGAGCAGCCCAGACTTCTCTCTCCCTGGCCACCTCCACCAGCTCTTCCAGGGGAATACCGAGGTATTCCCAGGCCAGCTGAGAGATGTAATCTCTCCAGCATGTTCTGGGTCTGCCCCGGGGTCTCTTCCCAGTGGGGCATGCCCAGAAAACCTCCCTTGGGAAGCGTCCAGAGTCATACTAACAAGGTGCCCGAACCACCTCAACTGACTCCTTTCGATGTGGAGGAGCAGTGATTCTACTCTGAGTCTCTCTTGAATGACCAAGCTTCTCACCCTGTCTTTAAGGGAGAGCCCAGCCACCCTGCTGAGAAAATTCATTTCTATCGCTTGTATCCGCAATCTCATTCTTTTGGTCACTACCCACAGCTCATGACCATAGATGAGGGTGGGGACGTAGATGGACCAGTAAATTGAGAGCTTTCTTTACCATAACAGACCGGTTTAGCGTCCGCATCACTGCTGACACTGCCTCGATCCGTCTGTCCAACTCCCGCTCCCCCTTATCCTCACTCGTGAACAAAACCCTGAGATATTTAAACTCCTCTAATTTAGGTAGCAACTCCCCCTGACCCAAAGTAGGCACTCCACCTGTTTCCGGCTGAGCACTATGGACTTGGAGGTGCTGATCCTCATCCCAGCCGCTTCGCACTCGGCTGCAAACCGTCCCAGCGCATGCTATAAGTCACAGATTGATACGAGGCATATTTAATACCTTGATTGAAAAACTGATAAAAGACAAGCCATGGCTTGTCTTATAAATACAGATCTTTATATTTCTTGTTGTCGCTTAATTTCAGAGATATTCGTGATGTTTCATATGAGTCAGCTTTCTCTAATTATAATCAGACTGTGGCAACATGCATCACACTTTTATCAACACGACTAGTACATCTGGTGCTACTGATTTTTGTCCAGTTATACATTTCAGTTATGATTGAGTTGTCTCTCTGTCAATTTGATTAAGCTGACTTGTGCAATAAATAAAGACAAGGTTTGCATGGTTGTCAGATTAGCTTCTGCATGCATTCGTAGTGTTATCAACCAGATCACTGAATGCATCTCTATTAGTGTTAGATGTTAAACAGGACACCATGCTGGCAGAATGCATGTGAGAGGAAGAAGCTGACCTTGTTTGAAACATGCATTTTCTGATGCACATACATACCGTGATGGGCTATGGGGAGCCATTCCATCTTCCACTCATTTAAAATCTGCAAACAGCGAGCAGGCTCTTTGCGATCTCCTTGGGAGAGAGTGCACTTATTGCACTCCAGCGAGAAGAATAGCTAGAGAGCAGGAATGGGTCGAAAAGCCTATCGAGAAACATATCAGTACACTCTCTTTATGTGTCCAGGATCTCAGGATTCGCTGTCATTTATTTAAAGCTCATTAGTTAGCATGTAGCTTCTGAAAGTTTCAGCATAAGCAGATCCACAATTCTAGTCATTAAATTCTTGCCTCAGGTGGTGGAAGCATCTGTTACAATCTCTCTCTCTCTCGCTTGCTTTCTCCACTATCATCTCATGTACATCTAGAATAGCTGCAAAACACAGGAGCCCATGTCTGTTTAATGTTGGAGCTTGACTGTGTGCTGTAGTAGGAAGCAACCGACTCACTGAATGTCATTGTTATTGTTGATGGTTGCATTTGGCAGATCGACTAAAGACATGCACTTTGCTTCAAAAAAAAAAGCCATCTACAAACTTTACACCTGTGTTTTTTCTCTTTTTAGAGGCAAGTATCTGTGCGAAAGTGAGTGAGTGTGTGTGTGTGTGTGTGAGAGAGAGAGAGAGCGCGAGAGAGAGAGAGCGCTGGGGTCTAATCCCATTAGAGAAGGATGAAAGATACAAGCATGACAGAAAAAAAGTCTGTGAAATAATGGATAAGAGAGTAGCCAGAATACAAGTGAGGTCTTCCATGCCTTGTCTAATCCAATCAAGATCAAATGTGTGAGAGAATGATGTCATATGGTGTGTGATGTCATCTAAGCAAGTCTAAGACAAAAGTACATGTGAATGGGAATTCATTTTGAATACCAGAGAGAGAGAGAGAGAGAGAGAGAGAGAGAGTTTTCATACAATATCACAGCATGACCATGATTTCTAAAAAAAAAAATAATTATTATTATTATTATTTTTAAAAAAACCTCGTAAACTCTAAATTTCTGCTCTTTTCATGGCTTGTCTGAGAAATTCTTTCTGTGTGTGAGTTCAGTCTCAGAACGCTGAGATCTTCCACATCACACTCGTCTTCACCAGTAATTTCCATCTATTAATGAAATCTGACAGGACAGGCTTATTTCTGTGTGAATCATTAATCATTAAGCATCACTTTAGGCAGCCTGAATGTGTGTCTTTGTGCTTTGATTTCAGCTGCAAGGAGTCTTATGTATGAAAAAAAAAGAGGAAAAAACAGGATCTGAACAATTGAGCACAAATAAAGACTGAGTAGAATCTGTAGACTGTGTAATCTGTCGGGATGAGCAGGGAGATGTTTTCAGCTTTTGTAGATTGTGTGAAATTCTTTGCAGGTAGCATCACGTTCATATTGCATTAGAGAGTATTTACTGTACCCTCTTAGACTGCAAAAATGATATCTTAGCAAGTGAAAATATCTTAAATAGTTGAAACGATCTAGCATTTCCTATTAGAAGAACACAAGACACCAATTCTGAGATTATTAAACCTAGTTCTAGATTGCAACCAACTTATTCTAAGATCAAGTAAAAATATCTATCCATGCAGCAAGATAATTTCACTAGTATTAAGTAATTTTCTTCTCAAATCGTTTTCTTTCTTTCTTTTTTTTGCAGTGTAATATGATGTCTAGCAGTCACAAAGACACAAAGATCAAACATTTACATCCCCCATTTCTGTCTTTCAGAGTGAATCTGGCTCTGGCCTACACTGAGCTGACTGAAGAGCTGAGCAGGCTGCAGGCACTGAGCACCAAACAGACGGAGATCCTGCGGAAAGCCTCACAGGAAGACACTAGCCCAGGTACCAAACACTCAAGACTCATTAGTATTCTAGCCTTAATGTACACTGTCACAGAGTGAGACTGTGAAAGAATAGATGATACTCATTGTGACTCACTGGAATGGCTCATGGCATGGTATTTCCATCATCGGTTTGCTCATAATGAGCATCTCTAACAGAGAATTATGTACATAGATCAAGATAGAAATCTACATCTAGAGTTCTGTAAAGGTGCTTTGTGACAATGTCTATTGTTAACACTACCATACCAATAAAACTGAATTGAATTAAACAAACCCGTGAGTGCAAAATATAATAAGAGCATTCTATTATATCTGGTTTGAGACTGTATATTTCTATAAACTGTGTAATGTTTGCTGTAAGACCCTCCTGCTGAAAGCATAAACAACTATCTCCTTATCTGTTCAAATTCTGCACCCAACCGCACAACCAAAAATGCTGCTTCCCCTTTGATAAAGGAAACCAGACCAAAAGCAGAAGCAGAGATAGAGAAAAACTGCTACTGATTCAAAGTTGGTAGTGATGCTCTCTCTCTCTCTCTCTCTCTCTCTCTCTCTCTCTCTCTCTCTCTCTCTCTCACTCTATCTATCTCTCTCTCTCTCTCTCTCTCTCAATAGCTGATGTCTATCTCTCCTTGGCAGGAAGCCCCACATATTTGGTAGTGTCAGATTCAATTGTCACTTTTCAGTCACATCAAAATGAATAGGTTGTTCTACCTATTGCAGTCAAATGTGTAAAGGTTATTTAGAAACAAAGAAATGGTTGACTGAGATGAAGCTCACCCACACATGATTTGGAAAAATGATGAAAGCTATAAAAAGGCACAGGAGAAAGGGGAAGTCATTAAAAACATCAGTGTATCTTTAGAGTGCTCTGTGTGTCCTATGAGTCATTCTAATTATACGGTGCAAATGTGCAGGTTTTTAATAAGTTTCAATCCTGAAATTTGACGCATTAACTGGTTTGGGTAGTAAGACAATGAGTATATTAAGTGCATTTGATCTAAATTACTATGAAGTAGGAATACAACAGAGTACAACTAGATTATTTGTACTGAACAGATATTGCCTTCTAAATTAATACAAATAAGTCTGTATTCAGAAGGGTTTTGTGCCAGGAAGTTTCACAGGGCAGTTGAGACTGCAGTCCCACAGGATGCAATAAAAAACATTGCATGAGTGGGAGACTTTTGCTTTCCTACTTTATACTCACTAAGACCATGAGTATGAAGGTCTTGGGACAAAGACAATGTTTATTTACCAGTTGGAGGCGCACAATTCTTTTTTTTTTTTCTATCATCAGTGGTTTGCTCCTGGAGCCCAATCAAAACACTGCCTTATTTAGCTCCAAAATAAAACCATATTTATGCCCAAACTGGCTCAAAATTCACAAAGGAAATATGCTTTTATTTGTTAAGTTGCCACTTCATAGCTCATACAGACAACACATTGTGTACAGGGCAGCGTAACCCTGTTGGTGTCTTCAAAAATCATTTCATGAATTTGAAAAATATTAAGTTGTGCATTTATTATGCGTGTTTCTTTGACATTTTTAAAATAATGTTTTCAATTGTTATTAAAGAATATCTACTGGAAAATCACACAGGCATTATACTGAAATGCAGCACTGCATCCCAACTTTGTATTAGATTCTGATAACATGTCCGATGAACTTTTTTGATATTTCTATAACATAAAAAAAAGCCTAAAATGAACTCTGGTATAATATTTTCTTGATTTGGGAAAGGCATTGTTGCTAGCTTAATCAGTTGCATTGCTGTTTGTTATTATAATTTGTGAATGAATAATGACTACGCTGCCGCCTTGTGTTTTGTTTGGGTTTTTTTTGTTTTGTTTTTTTGTTTTTTTCAGTGTTTCCAGGGGCATACTGCTGGGATTTACATAAAATATTTTGATACATATGCAGATAGTGGTATTGCGTACACCTCTAATATGAGACGCCATAAGATGAAATGTCTAAGAGCTGTCATGACAGAGATAAGAGCTGTACTGAAATGTATAACTTTTCCATTGTATTTCTTAGCTTTAGTTCAACGCCATTCTCCTGTGCCTCACCAGAGGCACTCACCTGTTCCACAAAGACACTCCCCCATCCAGCAACGCCATTCCCCTATCCAACAGCGTCATTCCCCAATTCAACAGCACCATTCGCCTATTCAGCAGCGTCGCTCTCCGGTGCTGCAGCGTCTCTCCCCAGACATGCACCGCCGCTCACCCCTGGCTGAACTTAACGATGGCCCAGCTTCCTACACCTGCAGACCCCCCACTCAGCACCTAAGAGCCAGTTTCCAAGGGCGCCGCAGCTATTCAGAAGTTGCAGACCCTTCAGCCTATCAGCGTCCACCACGATTTACCCTTGATCCTGTTTCCACCTTGCCTAAGCCACGTCCTTACATTGAGAGCTACCACAAACAACAGCAACAACAGCAGCAGCAGCATGGCCACATCCTGGCCCAAAGACGAGGCTCCCAGCCTGGGATTCAGACCATTGGCGGGGAAGGAAGTATGGCTGAATCACCGAGACATACCAGAGAGCTCTCTTTCCAGCATGCAGAATTGTCACATCTGCATTATGAGCCTCAGCCTGCTGCAGCAACACTACATACCTCTCCCCAGCCACCACACTCTTCAGAGGATGAGGAAGAGTGGACCTGCCCTCACCCCATCAGTCCACCGCGGACACTGGGAACTTCTGGCCCCGCATCCAGCATGAGAGGCCCTGCTTCCTGCTCAGCCTTCCCCATCCCAACTCGCCCCAATACCTTAAGCTGCCACTCACCTGGATACCTGCATGCAGAACATGCCCAGTCCTGGCCTTCCATTAATGTAAGTATACAACCAAGCTCTGCTTGATACCCTAAAAAAATTCTGGTTAGGTATTTAGCCTTTGGAATTGGTAGAACCAGGCACCATTAATGGGCCCTTGAGAATTGCCTGTAACCCTCAATGCCTCTGTACAAAGACCAAAAATCACTGGGGGCATTAGTACTGTATATGCCCGATAGTAGTCTATTTACAGTTTCACAGTTAGTCACAGCTTATGATGGGACAGTTACAGTGGTGCTTGAAAGTTTGTGAACCCTTTAGAATTTTCTATATTTCTGTATAAATATAACCTAAAACATCATCAGATGTTTTAAAATATTTTAAAAATATTAAATAAATGACCAAGTATAATATTTTTGTCTCATTTGTTTAACTGGGTTCTCTTTATCTACTTTTAGGACTTGT
>JANZLB010000016.1:11926051-11937117 GCA_026167865.1 Notarius quadriscutis
GTCTCAGGTACAGTGAGTGCAGTTTTATAAGGAACTGAGCTGTAGGTTTTACTGAGCATCTTGCAGAACCAGCCACAATTCTTCTATAAGCATTTTTTTTCTGTAACATTTAATTTTGTGCTGGAAAATGAATGTTTGGAACTCTAAAATGCTTTTGTACTGACTCGATAATGTAGACGTCATAAAATAGAAATCTATAACAAAGATTGTATGAAAACAATAGGGTGTCTCAGACTTTTGCACAGTATTCTGTGTTCTATATATCGCAGAGCTTCACTACCTATACCAGTTTGAGTCTATCAGTTATGAAATAGTAAAATTTTATTAGTATGTAGATCAGTACTATATAACTAATTTAGCTGGCATCTCTGTTTAAGGCACCAATATAATTTGACATGTAATCAAGCCCATGCTATTCATTTAAACCACTACAACTTGACTTGCCTCAGTTTTAAATAAGACTTTAATTCTCATAAATGTATGAACTAAAATTAGTATTAGTTATTAATGAATGAGTAAATAAAAGCAGTTTGATTTGGCTTGTACTGTACTTTTATGTTCATACAGATGTAATATATTTTGCTCTATCTATATTTCTGATTTCACACATGAGTGGTTAGCTTTGTCATCATATGCCATCCTTTTTGACACATATTCACAGAGTGACTAAAGTGAGACAAAAACAGCAGGAGTTATTCATCTTGCTTTTTGGACATTTTCTTTCATCTCTTTCATTCCCCCATAGATCTATTTTCCCCTTTTATTCTCCTTTTTTTATTTATTTATTTATTTATTTATTTTTTATATCGGCTCTCGCTGGCTGGGACAGAGATGGCCTGTACTCCAAATCAAAGCTGAAATGGAAACAATGAGAATACATGGATGTCATTAAAAGTGGATGTCTCTAAACTACACTGAGTTGAACAGATAGAGAACACCACCTCTTGACGTTCCCAGGAAAGCTAACAGTATGGTCTTATTCATAATATTGGATTCATACGTATGTTTTAATATCTATTTAGTTATAAGGAGTTGTCTGATTCCATTGTGATAGTAAACAAGTCAAGGCTAAGATAAAGCAAATGCTTATCTAAGATGAGCTCTGTCTTTACCAATAAGGCTGGATTTTAAATGCAAAGGGAGATTCTAAGTCAGCAACTCTCAGATCATAATTATTCTATGACGAAAACGAAGTTTTGTCTTGTTCCTAATGTGGCTTTTTTTTAAGGATATTGTGATATTCATTAGAAGAAATGTCATCCAGCTCTGGGTGATATGATTTGGCGATAATCAGTCTCTCCGTGGTGTCCATCATTTCAGACGTCCTGCCCCTATTAGAATGTTACCGCTTTGATTGGTCACAACACTTGAAACGTTCCTAGGACACACTAAACTGACATTGAGGAGTATTGTGTTACACTCAGAAAATTAAATCAAGTTCAACTTGAACCAACCCTCTGGTCTGATGTCATTAGGGTAACACTCGTGGTCCGTTCTGCTGCTGAACCAGTGCAAATGAAAGAAAATCTGCCCCTTCTGTCAGCACTACCACTGGTCAGTGTGATCTCTGCCTGACACATGGAGATGATTGGTGTGATCCCTGCCTGACTCATGGAGATGAGCTGGATCAGATCTGTTTGGAGGAGGGACATTTTGGCACAGTGCCTTGAGGACTGGCATGGGAAACCCCTGCCCAATGCATTCTGACAGAGCGAAGAATGATGTGCTTGAATATGGTGATAAAATGCCTTACACTGTAATAACTGATGCAATATACAGTAAGTGGCTCAATACCCATGATACTTCAACTAGCGTTAGTAGTAGCAGTCAAAGTCCCTCTCACATCAGGACCTGGTCTTCCCAGACAGTCTCCTGTCCCAGTACTAACCAGCTCTTTGAGGTACATGGGTGCAGCACCGATCTCCATTTTTATAGCCCTCGGCCTCTCGCCTATTACATAGCTAGGGTTACAGTGGGGGGGCTAGTCCTCTGGTAACCACAAGAGTTTGACTCCCTACTCACATCTGTATTGCAGCGTGCCTTGCCAGATGGCAGTAGGTACAATTTTTATGATGGTCTTTGGTATGACCCAACCGTGAGTAGAACCCATGATCTCCTGATCGAGAGGTGGACACACTAACCACTAGGCCAGCTTGTGGTAGTAGTAACAGTAGCCAATAATTATTTCCCTTATTCTTTAACTACTATGACTAATTTTTTACTAGTACTACTGAATAATTGTAGATGGAAAGGCATGAGTGGTGGAGTTCATTTTGCACAAAGGTTCATAGTGCAAACACAAACACCTTCGCAGCTACATGTCAGGACTGAGGCTTATGTTGGATGTAAGTGCGTGATTTCTTTCTTCTTTTTTTTAATCACAAAACACCAAACAATCCGAAAATGCGAACAAATCCAAAAGTGGAGTTTAAAAAAAAACTTAAACAGGCAAAGAGTCAGCCAATCTGCAAAGAGTGAAACTGAAAACCAAAGTGTATAACAACAGACACAGCCAATTCCAAAATGGCAATCAGAGAACCTGGGCATGACACCGCAAAAGCACGGACCTCTTGTTTTTTTCTGCTTTTTTTTTAATCAGATTGAACTATTTTTATTTCCTTTTCTCCCAGGATATTTATTGTATGATTCTCAGAATCCTGACCACAAAAATCTGTAACGTCATCAAAATTCAAATCCCAAAAACATGGCTGCACCATAGAGCCAACAAAACTGTTTTCTCTTTTCATACCTGTTAGAATATAGAGTTCTTGGACTCAGTAGACAGTAGTGAAGAGAACACATTTCACTGCTATTAGATTATCATAATGATCCAAAAGATTAGGCTGATTGGATAACTCAGCCATGCAGGATTTAATGTATCCTGCATCATTAATGTCCTACATCAGGAAGCCGTGATTTCAGAGACAAGAATGTCCACTAACCTGGACGTGTCACTTTCATAGTCCATTACACACACTCAGTCACCTGTTTCCAGGGCAACCCATCGCTGGCATGATGCTGCTGTTTGAACGGGTTGCCTGGTTACTGTACCATCTCTGGGCAGCCAGCATTGAAGAAGCTTCTGATTAATATTAGTCTGTCATGTTAAGAATGTCAAGAATGCAGAAGACACTTCTGAAGGAATAGATCATTTATTCCACTTTTACCATCTATTCTTTCTCTGCACCCTGGATTTCTCCTCATATCGACTTTACCGCAGCTGTAGATGTCACAGAAGTGCGTACTAACGAAGACCTACATTTTGTCATGACGGAGCAATATCTCACAGTAGATTAATTCTTTGCACAATAAACATACACATTACTTCACTACTATTTGTCAGTTCATTGTAGATGGCTTTTCCACTTGATTTTTCATCATTGATCTTTAGCTAAACAAATGCCTGAATGCCAAATTCCGATCTTTAAAAGTCTAACCCCTCTTAGATGGCTGATCTTGTCTATATAGATTGGTGTTGGTGTCAAATAAAATGTTAACCCAGCTTGAAATTCTGAGGGGTTTCCTGTGGAAAAAATGAAGAAAAAAAAAGCTGATGTGGCAGCAGGGGCGTGGTCAAACATCAGCTGCAGACAGAAAAGAGGCAGGATGAATCACGTGATGATTCTCACCTGGGTGTGATCACAGCCAGTTGACTTTTATTTGCTTGGTTTGCCCTTTCACAGTGGGTGAGAGGCAGAAAGAGTTTGCCCACGCACCCCAACAGAGCGTGAACTAATTTAAATTGAACTTGAATGAGGCAGAAGCTGTGGACGATCGAGACAGTATTTTAGATTGGTCTTGTTTTGAGAAAAAGTGTGGCCGAGAAAATAAAATGAGCCTGAAGCTCCGCGGAAAATTTGCCTGTATTTTCCTGCATCCTCCTTCTCACACACAGCTGGATTTAGTTGCATTAAGGTTTTTTTTGTGCCACTGATTTTCCTTTCGTCATGTTTTTCCTTTGCTGAGTTGCATGTTTATAGGCTCTAAAGTGCATGATTCAGTTTCCTTTTGCATATTCAGAGGTACAATTACTAACTTGAAGATCAGCCTCAATCAGCCAACACTCATTGAATGAGACTGGCATAATGACTAGTCCGACCTTAAGAACTCTCTTAATTCAGAGACCCCACTTGAGAAGATGTGATTGTTGCTTGTTATTTGTGTGTGTGTGTGTGTGTGTGTGTGTGTGTGTGTGTGTGTGTGTGTGTGTGTGTGTGCGCTGTCAGACAGACTGGGTGTAGATAGTTTTGAGAGGCTTGAGGGCAGTCGAGTGGACGAGTGGGCTGCCTATTATGATGTCAATAATCTCTTCTCCAAAACTGATTTTAACACCTGGAGTGGATGATGGCACTTCCCTTTATCCTTCTGTTTGGTTCGTACAAAGAGAGCATGATTTTTTCTGACAGGATTCTGAAAGGTTAAAATCTTTAAAATGGATTTTAGTGTGTCACCATAACTTTGCCACCTCACAACACTCCAGGTTAATATCTGTCTGGAGTTCTGCTTGTTCTCCACAGGGGTTCCTCTGGACTGTCTAGTTTTCTCTCACCTCCCAAATACATGCTGGTTAGTAAAGTGTCCTAAGTGTGAATGAGTGTGCGCATGTGGGGATGCCGTTCCATGGACTGGTGGCCCATCCAGGGTGGATTCCTTGTACAATGCAGCCACACTATCATGAACTCCTTGGGGGACGTCCAAATAGTTTGTTATACTGAAAAGTTTGTAATACTGAAATGGACCCACTTGTCACATCAAACACTCACTCTTACGTGTTTAATTTATATTTATGCTTAATACATTTACATATTTACGAAGTAAAGGAAATAAGTCACTCTTAAGTCACACTCGCTGTCATTTGCTTGCCTCATCTTCTCTCTTTTCAGCCCATCATGTTGATTGCAGTCATGGACAAATTCTCTGAGCTCTTTTTCTTTTGCTTTAAAAGTTGAAATTGAATTTTTCAGGATTCTCGCCACACTTTATATAGTCCAGGATATGAAATTTGACTTCTACTGTGTCACGTCCACGTATGCACACAGCAGTATGCCTCGAACTGCTACTCACGTGCACACGCCTAGTGCCATTAGGACTAATTACCATGCACCTGTTATGGATCAGAGTGCAGTCACAGCACACGCTTATAAGGACTCATTATAAGGTACAGTAATGTCTCACATTACCAAGCCTCTTGTAGCATTGTGTTGATATCCTGGTTTCCAACTCTATTTTACATTTTGGATTTTGCCCTTTGTCTCTGCCTTTGATATCCTGTATGTGCCTCACTTGACCATTGCTTGTTTCTCAACTCTGATTTTTGATCACTGATTTGGATCTGTTTGCCAGCGTGTTTTAAATAAAACTCTTCCAGTGATTACATCCGTCTATCACCTGGATTTTCTGACAGATGGAGAGTATCTTATGTTTACAAGTAGCCATGACAAAAGGCCTTACGGAGTAAAGACTCGAGTAAAACTGCTTTTAGCTCATAAAATAAAGTCATTTGAAGGGATTTTTTAATTCAGTGATCCCTGTTCTCGATAATTGTTAGTGATCGACATCTAAGTGACGCTCGTTAAGCCTTTGTTTTATGGTGCGAACATTTTGTTAACTTGACTGTGGACTTGATTACTTATTGTTAGTCTCTGGGGGGAAGAGGAGCACATGGCTCAGTGATTTTTTTTTTAAGACTCCGACTCATTGTCATTAAAGGCGGGGACATGAACTTAGTTTGTTATATGTGAAAGTTTGTAGTAAAAGAGTTTGTTATAGCGGGGTTACAGTGTAATGTGTAAATTATTTTTACTTAATTTTGTTTGACAGATAGATCACATCTCAGTATCAGGTCGTTTACTGAGTATAATACTAACATCAGCCAGTAAAACTCCAACCAAAGCTTATTATCATTCAAATTATTTTTAAGCCATTTTTATTGGCTGAGCAAACTGCAAATAACTACCTACAAATAACGGTCTGCTCATATGCATTTACTTTGCACTTTTGTCAACATGGCTCACTTCCCTAAATTGACAGACAATGACTTGGCTTCTTTAATTAAAAGTAAAAACAGTGAAAACACAACAAAAAAAATGTAATTTAAAAAAACCCTCGTTGCATTCGTATAGGTAATTGTATGGGGCCAAGTAAAATTAAGGATTAATTTCACGAGTGATTTCGAAGTTTTGTAAATTGTCTGAGTCGCTTTAACTCTGAAATCATGAGTGAAATTGATCCTTAATTTTACAAGGAACCATACAATTACTTGCTTATAATATATAGGGCCAAATTCATACTTCGGAAGCCATTCAAGTTCACAACATTTGTCATTCATGTTTTCTGAACCAATAGCAAGACTATCTTGGTATTTTCATTTTCGCTTGCAGCTTTCAATTGGTTTATCATTTCTTCGTCGAATATAGCGAAACGTGGCATTGCTGAGCCAGCAGAGTCAGCCATTTTGTTGACAAAATTTGCTAATTTTTGTAACCGTAACCAAGCAACGTACTAGCCAATAGCATTTGTTAAGGAAAAAAGTCCTCCTTGATTGACCAATCAGAATTGAGTAATTTGGCCCTATGTATTATAAATTTACTTACAAGTATACTGTAAGTACATTGATATCAGTATACTTGGTACTGAAAAGTATACTTAAGGAAATATAGTTTAAGTATACTTTTTTTTTTAATAAGGGATGTTTGTCCCTCTTTGTTCCAATGAAGAGAAACTGTACAAAGGTAGTCGAGATAATTGTGTGCTTCAATCTTTGTCGCAACAGTTTGGGGAAGGAACATATATCAGTGTGGTGTCCACATACTTTTGGCCATACTGTACAGTAGTAGAGTGCATGTAAGCACTGTATGTCTGTAGCATGGTGTTTGATAGCGCGCGCCACCTAACGGCAGCGACGTTTCGCGACGCAAGTAAAAATTCTTAATATTAAAAAATTTAAATATTAAAAATGTTTCTGTAAAAAAAAAATTCCTAATCCTGTAATTCATATGTAACATGCTTTAATAAACTGTAATGCCTTTTGGAGTGAATTTTACAAGCTCGCTATATGAATTGTCGAATCTGCGTATTTCTATTCGAAGATCTGATTTGTCGCGCCGGATGACGCAAATATTAAGCGACGCGTCCGGTCGCTTTGTAGCAATAGGTTGAATCATAAATCGCCGTGTTTAGGACGCGTTAAGCCCGGTTACGGTTTGTAAAATTTATTTATGCACTTATATAGGGTTCGTTGAAGTGTTTGGGATACAACAACAACATTGTGCTGTCTTGAACTTTATACTTCCTCATGTTAGCACGCACGATCTTTTCTAGACTAAATCTGCGGTGTGTTACATTGCAGAAGAGAGGACTGGTAGGTGATCGTGGTTTAGTCAGACATTTGTGCAGCAGGATGGACCGCGCAGTTGTGCGCTGTGTGCCTTCAGAGCCCAAGCTGACTATTTCATTCACTGTGGCTGGCAGCTCCAGGCACATGCTGAGAGAGCAAACAGAGGAGGTGGGTAAAGTGTTGGCCCGGATATCTAACGGTGTCATCAAGGCGCTGAGTAAAGGGAAGAAGTCGAAGAAGAGCAAAGCGGAGAACACGAGCTCGGATGTGGTTGAACCGGTGGTGCGGCTTTACTTTAACGGCGACTTGGTGCCTGAAGACGCGCTGAACCGTGACGCGTGGCAGGACGGCGCAGTTCTGCAGGTCGGAGACGCAAAATACAAAGTTGAACGCAATCCTCCGACTTTCACCACCGCACAGCTTCCTGCATCAGTCCTCGCCGGATTTCCGGTCTGCCCCAAACTGGAGATTGAGTTTGGGGACATGAGGTTCTGTGTGTTTAAGTGGTACAAGGAAAGCTCTCCAAACGCGCGCACACGAGGAGAAGAGGACTCCTGGGTGGAAGCAGGAAGCGACCGGGTCTTCACACCATCCAATATGGACGTAGGGTTGAGACTGAAGCTGAAATGCATGCCGGGAAACGAGTCCAGGTTCGGCCTTGCGGTGGAGCTGGTAACCTCAAGCTCAGTGGAGGCTGGTCCAGGGGTTTGCACGTTTGACAACAGGCACTTGTACAGCCGCAAGGTCACGAATGACTCCACAACCAGGGTTGTGACCTACAACATCTTGGCAGACATCTACAGTCAAACCGAGCTCTCGAAAACAGTCCTGTACCCTTACTGCGCTCCATATGCGCTTGAACTCGACTACAGGCAAAACCTCATCAAGAAGGAGCTTTCGGGCTATAACGCAGACATCCTCTGTCTCCAGGAGGTGGATAAAAGAGTTTTCAGTGATAGCCTGGCACCTGCACTGGATGCCTTTGGCATGGACGGGGTGTTCAAAGTGAAAGAAAAGCAGCACGAAGGACTGGCCACGTTTTACAGGACATCGAAGTTCAAGTTGCTCTCCAGACATGATATCATCCTGAGCGAAGCCTTAGAAATGGACGCACTTCATAGCGTACTCGTGAAAAAACTGTCCACCAACACAGTGCTGAAAGAGAAGGTGGTACAGAGAAGTACGACGCTGCAGGTATCACAAGTTCCAAACACTCACTGGTGGTCTTGGTCTATACAACACCGCCAGGCTTGAGCTTGGTTATAAAGGTTTAGCATGAGTTTGATGCTTTTCTGATTAGAATCAGAATCGTGTTTATTGGCCAAGTATGTTGACACACACACAAGGAATTTGGTTCCGGCAGTTGGTGTCTCTCCGGTGATACAGGGGAGGGAATGTGTGTATTTATTCTATCCTCATTCACTGCATATGAGCAATCATGTGCTCTGATTGGCTACTACTAGGATATCAGCTCATATACTGTGAGTAGAGAAAAACAAAATGGCAGAGTTTTTTGCTGAACCGACCGAGGACGAAATAAAAACTCTACTTGAAAACCACAAAAAAGCAACAAAATATGGAATAAAATTATTTGATGGTAAGAACATTTTCGTTTTTTATTTTTCAAGAATGATCGCGTTTTTCACAAATTGCTACGGTCATTTTGCCGGTTTGTTTACGTTCTAAGTGGAAACTATTTTATCAGACTTTTTGTATGAAGTTTTTATTTATCAAATTTGCAAAAAAAAAAATGCTGTTTCTCAAAATCCAGTGAATGTGGATAGAATAAAACAGTTATTCCACTCAATCTCATCATACAGGGCTTATAGCCAACTCGGTGCTACGCGCCTCTTCGGCTGTCAGCTCATGTACGACTCGATTTCGTAGAGTAACTGTTAAAATTTTTTTAAAAAATAAATAACATTGAATAATTAATGCAACAAGTATTAACCCCGCCCCTCACCACAACCCCACCCCAATTCACTCTGCAGGATTTAATGGCTCCATAAATATAGCATGCTGCTATAGGAAAATAATCAGTGACAGGAAGGTGTGATGTGGCCTGATGTATAGTGAAGTTACTGTTCCCAGTTATTTCCAAAAAAAAACCCCACCTCATGATACCATGCAGATTACCAAAGAGGTGTCATGATTTTTTTTTTAAATCCATTTATAATTACATTTAATGCTTTTAAATATGAAACATCCATGAAACAAAGTAGGTCCTGATTAGAAACAAATACTCGAAATAAAAGTAACATTGATTCTTGTCAGAGAATTGAAAACCGAGTCTTTTTCGTGTTAACAGCATTAACATTGTCACGGTTCAGAAAAAGGAAAGGCCTTATTGCACCATTTTGACCTGAAGTGAAGAGCAGTGTTAAAGAAAGCATTGTAGCTGAGAGGCAAGTCCTCAGGTGATGGCTGCTTGCAGTGTGGTAATCAGATTTGGAGCACAAACGGTCATAGTGGAGGAGTGTAATAGCTCAGATTAATAGGTGGCTATGGAAGTCAAACTGTAACACACACACTGATATAGTTATGAGGAAAATGATGAAGGATGCTGAACAGTTGAAATGTTCATCATTTTTCCCTCTTACAGTATTCACTTCAGTTTTATTTCTATATCGATATCAGAAATCTACGTATAGATCCCTAGTGAGCAAGCCTGAGGCGACAGTGGTAAGAGAAAACTCCCTGAGAAGACATGAGGAAGAAACCAGACCTAAAAGTGAACACATCCTCATCTGGGTGATCCTAGATAGTGTGGTTATAAACCATGACTCATCCACAGATGTATAATCTAGAATTAAACAGAACACAAGAGTATGCTGAAAGGATCTAGAGTATCTTTGATTTCAATAGAGTTTTAACATTAAGTCTGAAGTATCGAAGTGAATTGACATGTAAAGGATAACACAGATGTCCATTTAGTCCTTAAATGACATTAACCTTCCAGAGTGCTCACTAATTATCAGTGTTCTGTTCAACCTGTAGATTTTATAGCAATACAATGGGGTGTGCTGTTATAGGAAATTAATCAACGATGGGGTGATGTAATGAAGTCGAGTTACTGTGATGATCCTCAGTTGATTGTTTACCTATAACTACACATCCTGAAATTTTGTCTGTGAATATTCTCATTCCTCCAGGTCATAGTAACCTAAAGGAAACTGAATCGAACACAACTGGACTTGGTTTTAAGTCTTTGAAGACGTTTCACATCTCATTCCAAGAGGCTTCTTCGGTTCACTTCATCAGCTTGTCTGACTAGACTGGGCTAGTCTAACCAGCTGGTGTGAGTACCCAGATATTTAATCATTGTGGAGTCGTTATCAAGGCCATTGATGTTATTGTTTCTTTAGTGCTCCAGGGTGTGATAAAGTCTTTGGAGTTGTCCAGAAATGTTTTATGACCTCTGCCAACTTTGTTGGAGGAGGAGGGTATGTCTATGCCTGACTCTGTTTGTTTATTTGTTTTTAATGTAGCTCAAAAAGTAGTGAATGGATTTGGATGAAATTTGGTGGAAAGGTGAGCCATGGGGGCGGTACGGTGGTGTAGTGGTTAGCACTGTCGCCTCACAGCAAGAAGGTCCAGGTTTGAACCCTGTGGCCGACGAGGGCCTTTCTGTGCGGAGTTTGCATGTTTTCCCTGTGTCCGCATGGGTTTCCTCCGGGTGCTCTGGTTTCCCCCACAGTCCAAAGACATGCAGGTTAGGTTAACTGGTGAC
>JANZLB010000016.1:12118476-12131369 GCA_026167865.1 Notarius quadriscutis
AAGAATACAAGACACCAATTCTGAGATTATTAAACCTAGTTCTAGATTGCAGCCAACTTATTCTAAGATGTCTTATCGAATAATATCTATCCATGCAGCAAGATAATTTCACTAGTATTAAGTAATTTTCTCCTCAAATTCAGGTTTCAATTTTTTTTGTAGTGAAATCAGTTTTTCCCCAAACAGTTAATTGTAGAAATACTGTTGTGGTCTCACCACGATATCTTCAACATCTCCCTGAGCAATGTTATCATTCCAAAGTGTTTCAAGACCTCTACTATCATCCCTGTGCTGAAGAAGTCTTCAGTGTCCTGCCTCAATGACTGCCATGCTGTTGCACTCACAGCCATTATGAAGTGCTTTGAGAGGCTCATCCTGAGGCACATAAAGACCCTGCTGCCTTTCTCACTGGACCCCCTGAAGTTTGCATATCACCATAACCAGTCAGCAGATTATACCATAGCCACAACCCTTCATCTGGCCCTTGGCCACCCTGACAAAAAGGACACACGTTTGAATGCTGTTCATAGACTTAAGTTCAGCATTCAACACAATCATTCCTCAGCAGCTAAGTAGAAAGCTGAGCTTGCTGGACCTGAACACCTCCCTCTGCAACTGTATCCTGGACTTCCTGACTGAGAGACCTCGGTCAGTTTGGATTGGGAGCAGAACTTCTAGCACCATCATACTTAGCACTGGGGCCCCCCCAGGGCTGTGTGCTCAGTCCACTCTGCTGACTTACGACTATGCAACAATGCACAGTTCAAATCATATCGCCAAGTCTGCTGATGATACAACTGTGGTGGGTCTCATCAGTAAGAATGAGGAGTCAGCATACAGTTAGGAAGTGTAATGGCTATCAGGTTGGTGCAGAGTCAACAACCTGTCTCTGAACATGGACAAAACAAAAGAGATGATTGTTGACTTCAGAAGAACACAGAGTGACCACCCTCTGCTGTACATTGATGGCTCACTCATGGAGAATATCAAGAGCACCAAATTCCTTGGTAGTCATCTGCCAGAGAACCTCACCTGATCCCTCAACACCAGCTCCATAATCAAGAAAGCCCAGCAGTGTCTGTACTTCCTACAAAAGTTGAGGAAAACCCATTTTCCATCACCCATCCTCACAATATTCTACAGAGGGACTATTGAGAACATTCTAAGCAGCTACTGTCAGGGTGGGTGGAGGTGTGGTGAGATAAGGATCCAAAAGCAGAACACAGACAGTAATACAATAAATAATATGATTTAATTCAGGGAAGAAAGGGCATGACAAAAAGGTAAACAAACAGGACAAGAAATAAATGGCAAAAATAGTCCAGACAAAATGAGACAAAACAACTTGACAAAAACATGACAGGCAAAGACAAAAACGCTAGTGCAAAAAAACCCATGAACAAGAAAAAACCCTTAGTGCAAGAAACCGTGAACCAGAATAATGCTAGTGCAAAAACCATGAACAAGAAAAAGTCACTAGAGAGAATAACCATGAATAGCAAGGGCAGCACAGAAACAGCTAAAGAAGCAAATGAGATGTCCTGGCAACATTTGAGTCTGAGAACAGCTTATTTATACACAGCAGTGAAAACCAGGAAGTGAATACGGGTGAGAAGGGATTTCTGTCCCGGATCTGGATCAGCGCTGGTGTGAGAGATCTGTAATCTCCGGAGTGGAAGTCCGGGGCGGAGCATGACAGCTACTTCATGGTCTGGTTTGGGAATTGCACCATCTGGGATCGCAAAACCCTACAGTGGATAGTGAGGACAGCTAAAAAGATCATTGGAGTCTGTCCATCAAGGACATTTACACCACATGCTGCATCTGGAAAGCTACCAGCATTATGGATGACCCCACACACCTCTCACACAATCTCTTCACCCTCCTGCCATCTGGAAAAAGGTACCAAAACATTCAAGCCTTCACAGCCAGGCTTTATAACAGTTTCTTTCTACATGGCATCAGACTCCTCAAATCTGAGGGACTGGACTGATACATACGAACTGTGGATCACACTAATCCCACAACAGTCTTTGCACAGTGAACAATGCACTCTCACTTTTTACAATGTTTACAATGCTTCTCCCATACACAGTGTTTACATTTATTTATTTTGTTTACATATGCTACCTCAAAATGCACACTCACCTTCTGTACATTATGAGTAACAGGTACTGGTTGTCACTGTACTGTCTGTGCTAGTTGTTGTTTTTGCACTGCCCTTGTTATTTGCACTTTATGTTGTTGATGTTTGCACTTTATGTTGTGTGTAGTTTATTGTCTGCAGTGTTTGCACTCTCTGTACTTTAGTACTTTATGTTGTTATATGTAGATTTGTAGTCCTGTGATGTTTAATGTAGCACCATGGTCCTGGAGAAACGTTGTTTCATTTTAACTGTGTACTGTACCAACTGTATATGGTTGAAATGACAATAAAAAGGCCCTGACTTTGATAATAGGTACCTGGGAATATGCTGTAAATTTCTAGAAATACCCATTAACCCTCCCAGAGAGAAATAAAGGCAAATATTTTGGTGAAATCCATGGACTTCCTCATTTACTTGAATGGAGCACTGGGTTGTTCTGGTCTGCATAAAGGGGTATCAGAGACATTTGTTCATGTTCAGTATTGAATATATTTTTCATGTCACACTCCACAGTAGTGGTTAATGGCACATATGAAAGTATGGCTTGAAGAATTTGCACTTTAAGAATTTGATGTTTACAAAAGGAGAAGTCACATAGAATTTGTAAAGAAGTTGATTTCCAAAGTAATGCTCGAATATTCAACCAATTATAACAATATGAATTAGTGTCTAACAACATGGAAAGGATCCCTTTTGTGAACATCAGGGAGCAGCCCCCATGCGATAATCAAACACAGGCACTGAATGGGGTGTTACGTCAGAGACCGGAAGAAGAGAAAGGTAAAACAATGACTGTAGAAACAGTCTTTTTTAATATAATTTATTTACAGTTATTGAGGTAAACAGACATGTGTGTCTCTGTAGGGATTCTTTCCATGTTTTTAGGCACTTATAATAACATTATGAGCACGTAAGTAGCAAAAACAAGTGGTTTACTTTGACATGAATGTTTACTTCATAGGATTACACTGTATTGCCATTTTATAGTTACCAGTTATTGCGTTCTAACTCAATACTGGACTGATTTAAATTGTTTTTGTCCCTAGTAAAGATTTGTCCCTGGTAAAAAGATAGGAAAATAGAGCCCAGGTTAAAATATCCTGAAGTTTCACTTTAAATATTGTACAATTCATTAAACTAAATATATCAAACAGAGTACATACAAAGAATAGACGGCACATAAATATTTTGTGGTTCCTACTACAAACAGAGATTTTGCATGTCTGTGGCCTATGTTATAATTTACAGAGTAAAGCTGATATCATTTACTGACCCCAAGAGCCACATACAGATATAGATTTCCTGAGAAGAGTTTCTGAGTCACGTAGTTCTGCACTAAGTGAGGTCTTCTGACAGGGCATTCAAATCCAGATAGATTTGGTAGCGTACTGACATTTAGTTGAAGAGTCCTGAGAAAAGTGAGTTAACTTTTAGTGCACATGGGGACATATTAAATTGTTTGCCTCTCTTTGCTTCCTGTCCTGTCCCAACCCATGCCATTCTATCCCCTCTATAGGTTGCGTTCTGCTCGTAGTTCTCTGCACACCAAAGGCCTAGCAGGAAGATCTACAAAAATCCCCACTTCTACACAGGTGATTGGCAGTATTTGGGAACAACAGCCTGAACAGGTGGACAGAGTTTTTCAGGCTTTACAGAAAGGGCTCAAGTATGCAATAATTATTTTATTGGTATACATAGCCATTTTATTTAAAAACATAATTAACAACCCAATGAAAATGCATTCAATGGGAATGCATTCAGATAATTACCATGGGTTGTATTTAAAGGTTTATTCAGTCAAATTAATAGCTGTAAGAAATTATATCAGCTTTTTGCTCATAGGGAGCATATTGAAGGCCATAAGGCAGAGCTGGAATTCCTCTCATCCCAGCAGAGCAGCAGTATAAGAAATTCAAGACTGGTAAGATTTACTTTTTTTTTTTTTTTTTTACAGTTCTCTATTGTTTTCTTTTGTGATATGTTTATTTCAGTATAGAATGAGGCAAACAATGTGAGCAATACTTATTTTACTAAAAATGCCATTTCACTGCTATTGGCCACAATGTGTTTTAGGATTATCACATGCCATCAAGATCGTGCAGGCAAATCTAGTTCCAGGCCAGCATTAGCAAAATGATGACAAATGTAAATGATTTGAAGCATTTTCCATTTTATCTTTTAGGCATTTTTCTATGACTTAGAGAAGGTAAGTTTGCAAAAGTTCTGCACACATTTCTTTTCACTTTTCTTTTTTTCTAAATCTCTCTTGTCTCAATTTGAAGGTGTCAAAGTTGTCAAATCTGCTGAATGTCTTTTCCCCAACAACAGGAAATACGAGCCTTGGAAAGATACATACGGCGACTGGAGTTCCAAATTAGTAAGGTAAGGCTAGAAATGTATCACGCCTGTCCCTGCTTGCATTCAAGACTCCACTTCCCAGAATTCACAGAGGACTACAAACATGGCTGTCACAGATGACAACAGCACCTCACCCCTCACAATCTCCAGAGTTCTAATCATACACACCTGTACTCAATCATAAATGCTCAGTGTATCCTTGCCTGACTTTACTAAGCTTTCTTATTATTGTGCTGCTATTCTGATTTTAGCTTTGTTTATACTTTTGTCTTTGCCTCTGATTCCATTTGTGTCTCACCTGACCATCGTTTTTTTTTTTTTAAAACTCTGCTTTTTGCCTATCATTTTGGATTTGTCTGCCAGTTTTGCCTGATTAAACCCTGCTGCGTTTACATCTGTCTGTCACCTGTCTTTCTGACAAAGTGACACTTAATTTCAGTTGCCTGTTAGGTAATTATGACATCTGGTGAGATTTGTGTGAAAATGCATTAGGATTAACATAATAATGAAGATTTGATTAAGCTGAAGTTATCCAGTTGGGGTTTTTCAAGTGAGATATATAGGATTTAAAAAAAAATGTAAAAAAAAACAAAACAAAAACAACAACTAGAAATCTGAAATTGTCACTGACAATTTTGAGTCCTCATCTATTTCATCTATTTCCTCATCACTCCACAGACAGTTACTCCTACACAGACACACAGTTCTGTAATGTTACTCTTCTTACAATACATTTACACTAAATCCAATCTACACTTTCACTTTTTGTCACTTTTAGCAGTTACACTTTTTAAAAGCCTGCCAATAACTTCTCTTCTTACATATTGATAACCAAATCTGATACAGTTCTCTTTTTAAAGAGAACTTTCTTGTTATGTACCATTTTGTAGAAACTCCATCTGCTTGCCATTTATTTCCATTACAATATGCACTGAAGAGTGTGTTTACTCCCCAAAGTATCTGTACATGTAAACAGCTGACAAAACTAGTGCATTAAAAACTGAAAATGACCTACTTGACCCCAGAAAGTAGGTCAAAGGTCAAATCTGACAGTTGATTCAGGTAGAATGAGTATATATTTTTGTTGTAGTTTACTATAGCATGTTATCAGCCAAAAACATTTCATAGTGAAAATTACATTTTTGTCTATTTTGATAGTTTTTCAGACTTTTGACCTTGACTTAGATCTAAAAATATTAGAGAAACATGCGATTTGACAGTATGAAGAGAAAGATCATATGTAAAATTTATATATAGTGAATAATACATTTAATTTATGTTGAGGTAATATTGTAAGCTAAAAGCAGAGAAAATAAGTGGCAACCATCACATGGGAATTTTTGTATTTTTTTTTATACAGGGGGCTGCAAAAATAGGTATACAGTAATGAAAAACAAAACATTCACACAAAATGTTAGTATTAAATGAAACCTAGCACCACTATTATAACAGTGGTAATACTGGAATAATCCTTACTGTATACCTACTCTTGCAGCCCCCTTTATAACTTTTGATAAAACATATCAATTTGTCAATAATCTACAAAAGAATATGCACTAAAGAAAAACTACCAGGTCATTGTATGTAAATATCCATCCATCCATTATCTGTAGCCGCTTATCCTGTACAGTGTCGCAGGCAAGACAGAGCCTATCCCAGCTGACTATAGGCAAGAGGCAGGGCACACCCTGGACAAATCACCAGGTCATCACAGGGCTGACACATAGAGACAAACAACCATTCACACTCACGGTCAATTTAGAGCCATCAATTAGCCTAACCTGCATGTCTTTGGGGGAAACCGGAGCACCCGGAGAACATGCAAACTCAGCACAGAAAGGCCCTTGTCGGCCGCTGGGCTTGAACCCAGGACCTTCTTGCTGTGAAGCGAAAGTGCTAACCACTACACCACCGTGATGCCCCTAAACTAGAAACATTTACTCAGAATTTCATTGCAAAATAAATCTCAGACACAACTGAAACAGTAATTGTAAAATTAATAAACAAATAATTCAAAAGGATGGACTTTTTTTTTATTTTAAATAGGTAAAGTATAAAGTAATTAAGTATTGTGTTTTAAGGCTAAAACAAGTGCACACTGGTTGTTAATGTAATTTTGTTTAATGTGACAGCCAGAAAAGATGGGATCCAACATGCTGTTTCATGGATTTAACTGCACGGACCTGGAAGCAGTGGTGAACCCAAACACACAGACAGTGGGTGTGTGTCAGCCCAGTCAGGTAGGAAAGAAACTTATTCCTATAGGTTTAAATTATTTTAAGTCTGCTTCTTGTTGTTCTTCTGCAATCACCAAATATGTGTATGCACATTATACTTCTTTAATTTTTTTTTTTTTTCACTTTGATTGATCCCATTGTGTACTTGTGTGTACCGTCTTACAGGACGTGAAGTGCTCTGATCAAAAAACTTCTCCATTCAGCGAGGTAAGAGTCAATCGAGAGCATGCATCATACTAATAATATTCTTTTCGTCATGGTAGGATTCAAAATGTTTCAAGAACGAATGTCCCTGCATCTACAAATCATCTCCAGAAAATCAATAAATGTAAGACAGTATACAGATGATCTAATCTCACTCTCTTGCTTCAGACTGAATGCTTGCAGAACATTGCTAATGATCTGGACTACCATCGATCCATGCTCGTTGAATATGTGCATACTCTGGATCAGAAGTCGAACTCCGAGTCCATCACTGAGCTCAACTCCATTACAGACTCGATACACAATCTTCAGCAGGTAAGATAAGTATACAGTTCATCGCTTCCACAATAAGATCAGACCTTTGAGGAATTATGATCTATATGCTGGTAATATGATGAAGGGAAAGGATTATCAGAGTTTTACCAGTTGTAGCAGTGAGCACTAAAAAATGACAAACTGCTTCTTTATTTATTCATTTTTTCGTATTTGCTATTTACTGAGCCAAAAATATATACAATTTTAAACAAATAAGGGAACTAGTGTTGCATTTTGGTCAATTACATAATACAAATGAAGTTATGTGAATTGTTATTGAGCATCTTAATAATTTACATACTGTTGGATGCTGAAACAGGCAGCTATCTGTCTAAAGTGCCTGGAATAAATATTCACATCCCTTAAGCCTTTCAATATTTTGTCGTGTTACAACCTAGAACTGAAACAGACATAATTAGGACTCAATCTAAAAATCTGAAATGACTGTCGATCAATACTGTTTGCAAAATTATCTGCAAATAAGAAACAAAATGAGTTTGGAGTTTGAGATCATATTTTTATTTATAACTACAAAATCTGGAAAAGTTAAAGGGGTGAATACTTATGTAAGTCTATCTATTGATTGAACGATCATTTTTTTTTTAATCATCTATAATGCTTTTCCACACCAGAGCTGCAAACTACTGCCCAAACCAGAGTCTTTGAAAGATGTAAGTTGTTTTTTCTTTTCTTACTTATTTGTAAAGAATGTCATTTACATGTTACACATAATCTTTAACTTTCTTTAATGTACTTTGTAAATTTTTAGAAGTGGAGCCCCAGTAATTCATTCGAAGATCGTAAGGATCTGTGCAAACAGCTGAAGGGCTTCGAACTGCGCACCATCACCATCAACCGAGCGCTCGGATACGTCTGCGCCGGGGAGTACAAGAAATGAGTCTGCACTTCCACTACAATCATCGTCAACAACATCTTTTAAAATCTCAATCCTAACTGTTTTATTATTACCGTATTTATTTAACATTGACTGTGTAAAACTCCGCACTACTACTTTGCGAAATCTCCACAGCCTTTATTTATTTCATCTTTGTGACAAGAATGTATAAGCTAGCTACATCTCCGTGGTTGTCAATGGAGATCTTGTGGTGTTTTTATATAGTTGTTTGTCCAGTAAATTATTTATATTTATTTTCATACAAAACTATTTATTTGTATTAGTGCACTGTGCCATTTTATTTATTACCTATTTATATTAAAAGTCTTTTGAAATAATTTGACATCTGCAGACTTTGTGTGTGTGTGCGCAGCTAAGCATAAAATAATTTCCAAATCTCACAATTATATGATCACAAAGCACAATTAAGCACATGAACATATCAGAGTTACTCATGTTTTAACAGTCATGTTTATTCAGTCATTTGTGTTTTAGTGTAGATACAGCAATATCAAAACGGAAAAAAAAAAAAACCCTGTAGAAGCTAATGAAAGATGAGAAACTGCATTTTACAGACTTTGAAATTTTAAGGTTCGGTTTGACTTTTTGGGCAAACAAGTTATGTTTGCATCGCAAAATGTTAATTAATAGTATAAAAATATGAAAAGTTGTATCTTATAGAAAACTTTATGGGTCAAGATCTTTTAGATCGCAGTATTGTCAGATAGAACCTTATCATTCTATGGTCTCAAAATACAACAGTCAAAGGATTTCTGTACTGATTCCTGCTGTCTCACTAACCACTAATCAGCCGACCAGGAAACTAAAAAGCTCTGATATTCTGAAGGTTTTTTTTTTTTTTTAAGAAGGAGTCTCCAGTGTCAGTGAACAGTCAGAAGTAAAGCTGTAACATGGGAACGTATTAAAGGGATCCTCTAGCAGATTTATTCTCAAACTTATTTTAAGTAAAAGTAGTCGCAGATTTCAACAATCAAACTTTCATTTTCGGAGACCGAGAGAAATTAATTTTCTTTAAAATGCCAGATGGGCTTGACGTGTGATGACGTCATGCAGCAGTCGCTTGGAACAACTCCGCTGTTTATATGCTCTGTTTACATCATAGTTTTGCTAGTTTTACAATTTTTTTTTTTTTTTTATCAGTTTTTAAATAAGTATGCCTCATTGCGTAGCATATAAATGCTACAATGATGCTAAAAAGAAAGCACAAGCTGGAACTGGACTGCATTTCCACAGAGAAAATGCAAAGTGTGCTTGCTCAGCTGTGGCAGAAGCTCACCGACAGAAACTGGATCAGACATGAGACCTTGAGCTGCAAAATCTTTTTCATATGTTCTACATAAAATGTGTGCGCGCCTGCCTGGTCTAAAATCTTGGTTTAAAATGGCTCAACTCGTGGTGCAACATGACACTTTGCATTCTAAAATATTGTTTTTACATGATCTACAGCTGGTGCTGGGTAAATTAACAGAGAGTGTGTGGCATAGTTTAAAACAGCGATTTTAGAGCAAGAAGTATCATGTCGCGCTGCGAGTTCAGCCATTTTAAACTGAGATTTTAGAGCACGCAGCCACACATACACTACACACACTGCCACACACACTTTCTGTAGATTATGTGAAAAAAAGATTTTGAAGCGCAAGGTCTCATGTCTGGTCCAGTTTCTGTCGGTGACCTTCTGCCACAGCTGATCAAGCACACTTTGCATTTTCTCTGTGGAAATGCAGTCTAGTTCCAGCTTGTGCTTTTTCTCAAACACTATTTGGTCTCCGAAAATGAAAGTTGATTTTTGAAATCCATGACTACTTTTACTTAAAATAAGTTTGAGAATAAATCCGCTGGAGCATCCCTTTAAGGATGGAGAGCTTTCCGGTTTCTCCAGTTATAAAATAAGTGATAGCAGGGATTAATTTATTTTGGAGATGTTCCAAAGGATTGCTGCGGTATATGAAGAATAAAACACTTTGGGACATGCTGTAATAAGAAAATAATAATAATCGGAATAATCGGATGACAGCCCTCCCTCAATTATTTTGCTCCTTGCATGAATGAATGAAATGAATGCACTGATGCCTCCTAATTGCTGTGTATGTAGATAGTTGTATGAAGGTTTCCGGCAAACTGTCACACAGCCATCCTGACTGCTCCGTATTTTCCCATCAGCTCGACCCTAACCACCCAGAACACACCCCATGATCGTTCCTATTTTTACTTAACTACAATCTCGTACGTATTTGTCTTAAATTATATGTCTGCGCTAAGCCATGGGCTGCGTTCAAAATTATATTCTATGTATTTATTGACAGAATCCAGCATTATTTGCTAAAAGCTGTAGTGAAAAAGACAGAAACAGCAACAATTATACATATCAGGAGCATGATTTGTTTTTGCAGGAAACTGAAAACGGCACTTTAGCTATCTATAGTGCTAACTGTCTATGTGAATGAAGCTAATGCTCACTGACCGCTCTTAACAATGACTAAATAGACTGTTAGTCCTATAGTTAATATTATTAGTGTCCTGGCGATTTAATTCCCTCGCTCAAAATCTCTTTAGGTCATCGCTACTTGTCACGCTAGCTTTCTTGGCAAAACAGAATGCTCGGGAATTCAGCGAGCAGGTAGCTACATCACTGCGCAGTATACAAAATAATTCTTGCATACTGCACACTAATAGGAAGAATAGTATGTATTATATCCCTCACCAAAAAATTCCCGTGCAGGGAATGGCCAAGGATGGGTCATGTGACATAAAATAGTTCCACCATTGATTAAGCAATGTATCTCGTGACGTCAGAAATAAATAAAAAAACGGATATGGTGTGAGTCATTCATGGTATATCCTGGATACACAATGAACTGATGTCACGATTTCAAGGTATATTGCCGACTCGAGTCAGAGCAGTGGCTCAGCGAGCATTTCTATGTGTGTAGACCTACATATCATGATCATGCCTAGTGAGGCAGGCGATAGCACGGGACATTGCACATGCGCAGGTTGAAGGTCAGTCCGATGTAAACAACAAACATGGCTGCCTTCAGTGAGTTTATGCCGAGATTCAATCTTAACATTTTTAGTTTTAAATTTTTTATTTATATTTGATATAAATCAAATATACCATGCACTGAGAGGCACTGGTAATTATGGATTCTCTTTGGTATCACCTCAGAGAATCCACAATTTCACCCATAGCCTCTCAGTGCATGGTATATTTGATATAATGAATACTTCAGGACATACTACTTTACAGTACAGTTATACCATTCTGAACACAGAAATAGCTTTTAAATGTGCTTGTAGTTCCCTTTTTTGGTTTAACTTAGTGTGAGGATGCTAAGAATGGATTTCGTTTCCTCAATGACTGTACACTGAGACTATGATACTTGATATAGTAACTCTGAGTTTGAGAAAAAAACAAAACAAACTAAAAGCCTTTAGCATTGCTGCCTTACAGCTCGAGTCCCTGTTCAATCCTGAGCTCGGGTTGCTGTCTGGCTCGCGTTTCGCATTTTCTCCCTGTGTCTGTGTGGGTTTCCTCTGGGTTCTCCAGTTTCCTCCCACCACCCAGAAACACTCTAGTAGGTGGACTAGCTTTACTAAAATGCCCCTAGGTGTAAGTGCATGCGTAAACGTGTGCAGGTTGCCCTGTGATGAACTGGCGTCCCGTTTGGTCCGTATTTCTGCTTCACACCCAGAGTTCCCAGAGTTTGGATTCTTCACAACCCTGACCAGGATAAAACGTTTACTGAAGATGAATGAAAGAATGAATGATAAGCCCTAATATAGAGATGTATATTTTACCACCTTTGGCTTACATGCTGCCAAAAAATGTGATGAATTCTGTGATGAAATCTGATCTGTAATTCTCTTAATTTGAGATCAGATGGCATCAGACTGCACAGCAGTAACCACTCTATGGACTCTAATTTACATATGTAAAAAAATTATAAGAAGAAGAAGAAAAAGAATGAAAATATACACTAGTAAATTTGTACAGAGACCTAGAAATACACAGATATTATTTACAGTACACAGAAATCACTGGAAAAAAAAATTCAGTAAAACTTTCTCTGAAGGTCATATCAACAATAAACTATGAAAACATTCATATCATGTTATAATGCATAAGTTTATGACACATTATATCACCAAGTCCAACTTTGCATAATGAGAAGGTATAAAGGTGATATCATGTGCTATAAGCCATAATCCTACTAACATAATGTATTTTAACACTTAATGCAAAAATACATTATAAACAGTGCTACAAACTGTAATGCACTTGTCATTTAACAGTTATTCCACAAAATCAAGTCGTACATGAGCTGATAACCAATGAGGCATGTAGCACCAAGTCGACTATAAGCCATGTACGATGAGACTGAGTGGAATAACTCTTTTATTCTCTCCACATTCACTGGATTTTGAGAAACAGAGTATTTTTTTTTTTTACAAATTCAATAAATAAAAACTTCATACAAAACGTCCAACAAAATCATTTCCGCTTAGAATGTAATCAAACCGGCAAAATAACAGTAGCAATTTGTGAAAAAAGCTACAGTAATAATTCTTGAAAAATAAAAAAGATACGTTCTTACCATCAAATACTTTTATTCCATATTTTGTTGCTTTTTTGGGGGGATTTTGTTTTCGAGTAGAGTTTTTATTTCGTCCTTGGTTGGTTCAGCAACACGCTCTGCCATTTTGTTTTTCTCTACT
>JANZLB010000016.1:12375614-12391001 GCA_026167865.1 Notarius quadriscutis
AAGCTGGAGCCTATCCCAGCTGACTACGGGCGAAAGGCAGGGTACACCCTGGACAAGTCGCCAGGTCATCACAGGGCAGAAGCCTAACATAAATATATCAAATATTATAATATTGCATAAAAAATATAATTCTTTAGAGTGTTAGAAGGAAGAGAGGGTTTTCCTTTTGAAAATGTTTCCAAGTAGAACCCCCATTAGAAACCTAAAACCATTAACCATCCAAAGGATTCTAGAGGAACTCTTTTCCTGAAAAGAAAAGAGTTCTATCCCATGGTTTAGCCAGTCCCACTTAAGTGCCTATGAGCAGTTCAGTCTTTGAAATTTCAGTTTGGAACCCTACAGCCATGGGTTTTTCCTTTTAGAAAAGATTCCAAGTAAAACCCCTTTAGAAACCTAAAACTATTAACCATGCAAACAGTTTTTTTCGCCAGTTCCTTTCAAGTACCCATGAGCCCCCTCCTTGAAAGTTCAATGTGGAACCTCTTCACTTAGAAGCTTTTCTAGAGAACCCTTTTAGAAAATTAAAACCTTTAAACATCCAAAGAATTCTTAAGGAGCTCTTCCAGGTGCTTTGCCATTCCTTCTCAGTTACCCATGGTCTTTTCTGCTTGGGAACTTTAAAATCGTTTTTAAAAGGCCTTTGTCCACCACAAGTTCTGTCACGCCCTTGCTGAACCGAGTGTCTGCTGATTGAGTGGGGGGAAAAAATGGCAAGGCAGTGACCAAACAACAATGAAAGATAACCAAGCTGAGGTAATGCTCTGGAAAAGCGCCTGGTAGCCTGAACTGCCTGCAGGTCCGTGTGCTTGTCCACACTCGTATATCAGAAGCAGTAAAGTCTTGTAAGCTCGGTATGTATTAACGTTTGGGATTTGTCAAATGATGGAACCTGGGCAGAATGGACGTTGCTGAGGAAACATCGAACATAGAACCAAATAAGCAATGAAAAAAGCTAAGTATGCTGTTGATAAAAGGGTCCTAAAGAGATTTGTGGAACTGCACAAGGAATGATTTAACATGTCAACCCCTTGGAAAGGCCTTCAAAATTTGCAAAATCGTTTCTCCTCAGAACTACTAAGAACATGGTTCCTAATTTTTGGTCTGCTTTCTGTAAAGAAAATCATCACAAATCGTTAATCACACATCCCTGGCCAAGAGTGAACTCATGGGACAGATCCTTTGACCCATATCTAACCTTACATTGAGGAGCTGCAGATAATTAAACAAAATGAACAGATGTCATGAACGGCTTCAGTCATGGAATATCTATTGAGCTACAGAAAACACCCAGAGGGAAATGGTAACCAATGTTTAGCATACCATTCAGCCACCTGACTTTCTCAAAGAGCAGCTACAAAACAAATGTGGGTTGCCTTGAACTATTGCAGCCTCATTTATCTTACTGTTTTCCAAGAATAACTATGTCCATTCCTAAAGTAAAGGTTTGTGGTTTTGATCAGAGCATTTTCCAACTTTGGGAGTCCAGAAGGCAGTTGTTTTAAAGTCCTGCTAGACTAATGTGTTGTGGTTTTGTGTTTATGCAGCATGATATTTAAAAAAAAAAACTCACTGTCCCCATTCTGTGGTTTGTGGTATTTTTTGACCCTCATCTTGTGAAGAATAAACACTTGAACACCAATTCGTGACTTGGTTATTTTGATGGATGTCATCGTTAGATCTAAGACATACCAATCTCTGTCTCAAAGGGTTGTCCATTCTGTGGAAGCTGGATGAACTGCTTGGAGAACATGCTAGAGCCATAGCCCAGAATGTAGCCCTCAAGCTTGATATCAGGGTTGGGTCGGAGGAACTTCAGGACAATCGTGTCACCAGTGGCGTTAATCCGAACCTTCATATTCTGTCTTCGGACTGTGGTAGAAAAAGAACACATTCATACAATGCTATCAGTGAACAGTTTAGACTTATGCACATGGATTTGAAAAGAAATGTCTAATACTTGTCGTAAAAACCGAGATTTATGGGTTGCGTTAATACATCACAGTGGAAATTAAAGAAATGATTAATTATCAAAGAAAAATTTAAGCAAATATGGATTCCCTTCCCACAGGACTGTTGATTTGTTGCATTTTCTTGATTTATTAGATGAGGAAATATGTCGAAAGGAACTTTTTTTGATGTCTTGTCATGAATCAAGTGTTTACACGGCATTCTACTCAGCATATTGGACAAGTAAGAGTTCATTGGTTTCTAAAGAAGTTATATCTGGACCCTCTTTCTGAAACCCTGTCTGTTCTACATAGGTTCTTCCACAGGTTCCTCCACAAGAACAATCCAAGGAATCTTTGAGGGTTCTAACAACTTTCCTTATCAATCTTGCATTGGAATTATAAGCCACCCAAATCTGACACAGCTACAAATAAAACACTGGAAGAAGCTGATCCTTCTACCGATTCACGAGTTCCTCTGAGTCCTTTGACAGCTACAAGCTTAGCGTCTCGAAGGATAATTTTTCAGCAAGGTGAATGCTTGGACTCGCTCTCACTTCCCCGTTTGAAATCCAATAAGCCATGGTGGTTGAATGGAGATTTTCCTTTTCCACCACTTTCCCCCATCAATCAGAAGCCTGACTGATTACACTGGGATAAATGGGCCCGAAAATATCTTCCTTAAGCTGATGTTGGAGTGGCCCAGTCGCGGATATTCAGAAAGTGTTACGGAGTAGATCATTACAAGCTTGGGAACTCTGGATCATCGTTCCCATCAATCATACACTTTGTGTTTGTTAGTGTTAATCAAGATCAGATTCTCACACTGGACCAATAATGAGAGGAGATTTGAGGAAATTCGTTTAAAAAAGCTTCTTCAGATGCAATCATAACTATGGTTTTGTCCAGGGATGCATCAACACTGAGTCTGAGGACTTGTTTTTGGTACTTGTCAATTCTAATACTGATATAAGTAACCGACTTAGTATTACGTAATCAGGGGTGACATGGAACAATTTAGTTTGCCTGGTTTTTAGTTATGTTGGTCGCACCAATATAATTTCTCCACGCTTGTGCATACCTTTGTGTGTGCACAATTAATGGCACCTTGCTCATGTTTTAATGACCACGTCCGCTGATACTGCTGTACGTGCTCAGGTGTACATGATCACTGTTTACACACCATAAAGATGCTCAACCAGGTTACTTGTATTGTAAGAATTTTAGCTCTATAATGTACGTCACATGGTATCGTGTGGTATCTGATTTGTATTGGCCTCTGTAGTTACATTCCAAAATAAAAAATACTTCGTGGAATTGGATGGAATTTTGAATTTCTTCAAAGAATATCCATCAGATCAAGTAAATATCATGGTTCCTTAATAACTTACATCTATTAAACAGCTGTTAAATTAGACTATCTAGACTCTAATTGAGACTATTTCATCATGATGTACTCAAGACCGGTCTCAAGACCACTTTTGGAAGGTCTCGGAATCAACTGCATTTTTACTCGGTCTTGTCTTGGTTTCAGCCGTACAGTAGAAGACTCGGGATTTTATTTCAAGACTGGTCAAGGCCACAACTGTGGGGATTTCACTAAACTTCCTGTGCATTGTCTGATTTATTTGTAAATGTTGTTACTGTGATTGGATGTAAAATTTCCTGCTTCAAATGCGACCAATAACATTGCTAATTTGAAAAATTTCCTCCTGTTAATGGTTGTCACCCCTCTCCCACCCCCTTCACACACACTGGTCTGGTCCTAGTCTTGACTCGGTCTCGTCCTGCCTTGGTCTTGACTTGATCTCAACCCCTCAAAGTCTTGGTTTTGGTCTTGGTCTCGATATACCTTGGTCATGGTCATGATTTGGTCTTGGTTTAGGTGGTCTTGACTATATCACTACTATTTCATTGAGCGTTTATGAGTTTCTACACTTTCTATAACCACTTCTGAATTCTGATTGGCCGGAAGGTGCTGATTCATTTTCTATTACAGCAGCTCCGACAGTAGTGCAGCTGCAAATCGCAGGTATCAATGCACTCGTTCTGATACGGTTCTTGTATGGTGGCTGCACCACTAAATAAATAATCATATATATTTTTAAACGTATGTGATTGTTGATGAATCGTTTTCTGTTTTTAACATCTTATGGAAGGAGTCTCCAATGTCAATGCTGTTACCATTAATGCTGTGGCTTTACCTATGTTTGCTGACATCTTCAAGACAGAGGAGTTTACGCTTTGTGGTTTCTCTTTAATGTGACAAGCCGGTGAAGGATCAACTGTTTATAGCGGCCATGACAGAAGTGAGAACAGGAATGAACATGTCTTTTTGGATGCAACTTAAATGTAACTACAAACATTTTGCAATCATTTGGCAAACTGCTGTCGTATAAGAAGAAAAAGACACTGAGTATTTGTTCCTTCCATCTTGCTTAGCACATAGTTAGGGGCACAAATGAACGTTGAGCACTCTCGGGAAATGAAATTAAATTGACAGATTGAGAACATTTTGCCGGTGCATGTGCAATATACAAGCTGAAACTGGCTGCCTCCTTTTGGGGAAAGACGCAAACGTGCCTATGAAGACTTGTTCACTTTCCAACAATTAACACCATTAATGGCTTCAGAATGGAGGCCAAGAGAAACATTCAGTCATTACACTGATTCTGGCCTGTGCTGTGTTTAACGATTGCTCGCATAACTCACACGGACTGTACACGGTTTTGGAACATTTCAGCAAATTAAATCTTTCTTTCCTTTTTTTTTTTTTTTTAACCATGTTCATTCTTCTTGTCTACTTTTTTTCTTACAATACTATTCTTTTTGTTTTCTTTTTTTCTTAACCATGGTGTTTCTTTCCACTTATGTATTGGCTCTAAACGTTAGTGTTTAACATTTCTTTTTCTCTTTTGTCTAACTATAGTACTTTTTCTTTTTTCTGAAAATTTTTTGTTTAAATCCTGCTAATTTTAAAACGTACTTTTTTTCTAACATTCTTTTAAAACTATGCTCATTTTTCTTTTTTTTTTCCTCCGAAGCAATGTTATTTTTTTAAGAAACATGTTTGCATGTTATTTTTTCTCTAACACCCATTAACAAATTTGATTTTTTTTATGGACCGCTTTTCAGGACAATAATCTGCCGCTCCGTCTTCCCTGCTGGCTTTCAGTTCATTTGCTCATTCAGTGTAGCTTCATCCTACAGCCCTCAGCCCTGCATATACGTCTTGACTCCAGATGCGGTTCCAGATTTAAGAGGACAAATCCGAGGTCCCTGAGAGAAAACCAGACTTGGCGATGCATGTTTGGCTTTGGGTGATGAATTTTCATCAACATTCCATAAATTTTCCAGGAATATACCAGGTGTCCGCAGTAATGACCTGTATTGCGAGTGATGGTTTTAAAAAAGGCAGTGCAGTTTAATGAGGAAAGGGTGTGTGTCTGTGTGTGTTTTATGAGGTCTCTTTCTAACATACTGTATTTGGCCACAACACAGCATGTGTGCAGCACAAGCATATTATTCTTCGTTTCTCATCTGTCTTTTAATTCCTTATACAGTGGAATGAAAAACACAGGGATTCTGAGGACTTTGACTTCTCAAACACACACACACACACTCCAATGCTGTCAAGTTTTCCAGGTCTCTAATCTGTATTTTCCTTCTCTTTTGAACAGCACTCATCCGTGCGACACATGTAAACGTACTGTTGCTTTTCGCCTCTTTCGTCTCCTCTCTGTTATAAACACTCTCACTTTACGTGCACTGACGCTTTGCTTTTCACACACCCATGAAGAACAATCTTCAGAGGTTTCCACTGACTTTCTGTTTTTGAAATATTTGAGCACACACACACACACACACACACACACACACAATTCGAAGACAGCTTCTGGGACATACTCCAACCTCCCAATCAGCAGACAAGGCACAGGGGCACCACTGACTGTAGGCAGAGATAATGCAGAGATCAAACACATACAGTATATGTACGCACATTTACACAACGCACACATTGTTAGACATGCTCATGAAGTAAGGACACACACACAATGTATTTTTAGACAGCCTCATGAAGGATACACACACTTTTGGACATGCTTATGTAATTAGGAATATGCACAAGCACATAAATGCGCACGTGCATACACACACACACACAGGTTTTAAACAACCTCATGAAATAAGGATACACACACGCACACACACACTTAAACACATGTGAGGGAACAGATTTGTGGACACTTGGCAAAACTTGCACGCGCACACGTTTTCATGTGCATTAGACGCAGCAGGCTTGACTCAGTCTGTAAATTCTCTGCTTTATTATTCTAAACATCACCTTGGAATCATTGCATTTGTTAAAGAAACAGACAACGCTGCTCTTACAATCGCCACTGTTTTAAAGCCTCAGGACATTTTTCCGCACTTTGTTGTCTTGCACTCGAGCCAACACATAAACAGCTGGACACTGGACGTGCTGGCTCTGCAAAAACGCACTTTTATTTACCCAATGCAAAAAAAAAAAAAAACCCTGCACATTACTGCCGTCGCACATCTGACAAATCACATGCTTCTTCTACACTCTGCAACATGGTGCAGGGAGTTGTGCAAAATCTCTCACACGCTCTCGAGTGCACCTGCAAGGCCAGTGTTGTGATGCTTCTTATTCTAATGCATGCTTTTAATGCACAGAAAGGTTTCAGGAAAAATTACACACACATGAATGCAATTTGCAATGCCCATTAAGAGTTGCCCAGTGTTACTCAAGTGCTGAAAATGAAAATTAGACAAAATGTTTAGAAAATTGACCCGAGTGCACTTGCCTCTGATTCTCCTCGCAGAAGAATCTGAGAGGAGTAGAATCCCGGCGATGGAGAGCAGGAGGATGCAGCGGAGGAGCCCTGGCACAGACATGGTGCTCTGAGCACAGGTAGAACACACTTCACTGAAAAACAAAACCCCCAAACGCTTCTTCTACTGTTTGAAGTGTAAGACTCAAGAGGTGCTCAGATCAGAGACTGATAGACCTCGAGCATGTCCGTCGTAATCTATAGTGACCCGGAGGAGGGAGGGGAATGATGATGTCACAGCACACACACGGAGACATGCTCGGACACACCCACACGCACTTACTTTTACACACACACACACATATTGAATGAAGAGAGAAAGGGGTATGGCTTTAATTTCCCATCTTGCTGGCTGTTGAGCTTTTTTTGTCTTTTGTTTCAGTCAGAGCAAGAGAACAGGCAGCTGGCTGGGGCAGAAAGAGTGAGAAAAAAGAAGGTGATGGAAAAATGGAAACATACATAGCCACCCTGTTTCACTGAGCACTGGTCATGCAGACAGGAAGACATCATCGACATATTTAAAAGCTGTCACAGAAACAACGTCAGGGAGAAAACGTTTCAGCTTTCACAAAATGTTCTTACAATTGCGGGTTATGTGGGATAAATACATGTTGGGTCGAGGCCTTTGCTTGGCCCCCGTTGACTTTATTTTGCTAGTTGGTAGATGGAAACACGCGGTGTTCTTTTTTGCTGACTTCAGCAAAAGTTGTGAAACATTTGGATGAAATCAGATTGGGAGGGTGGAGAAGCAGGGGAACGCTTCTCGGTAACTTGGCATCACATGGGACAGGAAGAGATGAAGATGGGGAACCACCCATGCAAGTTCCAATGAGGAAACACCGACTCAAAGCCAACATCAGGCTGACTCATGAGTCATACAGGCCAAAGCTCATGCCAGATATGCAATGGAGTCATAAAACCTCCTCAAAAGTCCCCAAGCTTCACACAAACCATCTGCTGAAAGAGAAAGCAAAAACTGAAAAAAAAAAGACTATCCAGGAAAAAACACACACACACACACACAAAAGAGCACTTAGTTGCTATGGTGTCCATCACAGGTTGATGGGAAAAGGTGACTCGGATTGAATGATGGTGCAACAGGCAGCATTGCCATCTCACAGCTCCGAGTTTGATCATTAGCTTGGATTACTGTCTGTGCGGAGCATCTCTGCATGTTCTGCCTGCAGCCATGTGAGTTTCCTCAGGGTTCTCCAGTTTTCTCCCACATGCCAGTAAGTGGATTTGCTAAGACAATTTGCCCCTCGGTGTGAATGAGTGTGTGAATGTGCGTGCATGTTGCCATGCCAGAATGTATTCCTGCCTCACACCCAGTGTTCCTGGGACAGGCTTCTGGAACCACCATGAACCTGACAAGGATAAAGAGGTGACTTAAAGTTTAATTGAGTTGCCTGGGGGTTAGCACTGCCTGGGGGTTAGCACTGTCACCTCACAGCAAGAAGGTCCGGGTTCGAGCCCAGTGGCTGACGGGGGCCTTTCCTTGTAGAGTTTGCATGTTCTCCCTGTGTCCGCGTGGGTTTCCTCTGGGTGCTCCAGTTTCCTCCACAGTCCAAAGACATGCAGGTTAGGTTAACTGTTGGTTCTAAATTGACTGTAGGTCTGAATGTGAGTGTGAATGGTTGTTTGTCTCTGTGTCAGCCCTGCGATGACCTGGCGACTTGTCCAGGGTGTACCCTGCCTCTCGCCCACAGTCAGCTGGGATAGGCTCCAGCTTGCCCACGACCCTGCACAGGCATTCTTGCATCACACCCAGTGTTCCTGGGACAGGCTTCTGGAACCACCATGAACCTGACAAGGATAAAGAGGTTACTTAAAATGTAATTGAGTTGCCTAGGGGGCATCATGGTGGTACAGTGGTTAGCACTATCGCCTCACAGTAAGAAGGTTCTGGGTTCAAGTTTGCATGTTCCTCTCATGTCTGTGTGGGTTTCCTCCGGGTACTCCGGTTTCCCCCACCGTCCAAAGACATGCAGTTAGGTTAACTGGCTACTCTAAATTGTCCATAGGCGTGTGTGTGTGTGTGTGTGTGTGTGAGAGAGAGAGAGAGAGAGAGAGAGTGAGAGTGCACAGAAAGGAACTGGCCACCCTCCTGCTGCAATTCTGGCTAAGTCAATCAAACATGTTTTGCCTCAAGCCCGGATCAGATTTGGCAGTGATGACGATGACGATGAGTTGCCTAAGAGTATAATTTGAGTTGTTCATGAGATCAGCAAAATGCCAAATGTGCATCATATCTCTGGGATTGACAAGGTCTCGACGAGGTTCTCAAAAAGCTGGGGAGGGGCATCAAGTTTGAGGTTCAACTTTGGGAATAGATTGGTTAAATCTGGTCAAATTTCAAATTGTTTGTGGCCACTTTTCCAACAAATCTATTCATTAAATGTCCATATAGGTCAACCCTGATTACAGCTTCCCTGATGTCTAAATGTGACACAACATGGTGGATAATTCTTGCATCAGACTTTGTGGCAGTGGATTGCAGAAGGCAGTTTTAGTGTTTAAGCACAAAGCTCTTTTCAGAAAGTTTCTGAGAGCAGACTGGAAGAACTTCACTGGGCTGCACAGAACTCTGACCTCAACCCATGTCAAACCTTTTAGATGACTTAAAGTGTCATTTGTGAGCCAGACTTAATTGCCCAACATCAGTGTTTAGGTCACTAATGTTCTTGAGACTAAATGGAATCGAGTTTTGGCAACAAAGTTTCAACATCTACTGGAAAGCCTTCACAGAAGAGTGGGGAATTTTTCAGTTGTGTCAGGGGTACAATTCCCTATTAATACCCCTGATTTTAGAAGAAAAGCTGGGCAAGGAAACCATCCAGATACGTTTTGTATCCATGAGAGAGCACTGGACACATGTAGCTCATGCATGTTTTCGTAAGTGTGGCAATTTGTTGAAATGGAGTGGCCAGTTAAAGTGATTTCTCATGGCTTGAGGAACATTTTCAGCTTATCTGGAGTGAAGCCCATCATGCTTGAAGGAAGAAGGCTATCAAGCCTCACTCACAACCGACACGCATGGGTCGCAGGGTTTGGTATCTCGCAGCCATGCCTCAGGGTCGCGACCCGGGGGAAAGTTTGGAGGAGGAGTCCGGGCAAAGTCCTTGTCAAGTACAGGTTGCACACCTGACTTCCTCGAGGCGTAGGAAAAATTGCGCCGTTAGCCCGTGGAAAGCGTATATCTGATGCACGTGATCAGTGTGTGTTCAGGGAGTGTGGAGTGTGTGAGACTTGCATTTTACCAGTTTCCTGCGCTAGGAGTTCAGGCCGCACTTGTGAAGCGTGTGTGATGCATGTGATTAGCACGTTACAATCACTCATAACTTGCGTGTGATGCAAGCCAGGAGTGGGTATAAAACCAGCGCGTCTGCAGCATTCTGCATCTGTCTTTCAACTGAAGAACATTGGATATTTTGTGGGAAAATTAAAAATTTTCAGTTTAAAGTTTAGAAAATGGGACCCAAGAAGAAGTGAGCAAAAGTGAGGTGGTCATCTTCCCTTCCCTTCATGATCCCATCGCTACATGATCGGTTCCTTGGTTCCTCCCCAATATACAGTATATACCAGAGTCTTGCCCCTTGTGTCACATGCAGGTCGCGTGCGCTGCGTGCACACCACACATAGGGGTAGAAAGTGAGATTTACTTCTGTCTTGCGGGCCGCACAAATAGCAAGTGTGGAATACTTGTGTAGTACTTCTGAAGCACGTCACTCATACGTCTTACTGTCATCGCAAACAGCCCCTACTAGCCGTGCTGCCGACTTGGTTCAGGCGTACAAAAGGAGTACGGGTCTTGTACGTAGTGTATGCGCTCTTGATTTGTCGCAAGACCCATAGAATTTGCATGTGTAGGGCCAAAAGTCTCCATGGGCAGTCTGCGACCTTCTACAGCGCTGAACACACGCAAGTGTCGCGTAAGTCTCAAGCACGGTTTTGCCAAATTTTTTTACTGTAGACCGCCCGTAGCAGCCCATATGGCGGGTTGTGAGTGAGGCTTTACGCTTCTGTGATGGCAGCATTAATTAATTGAGATTTTGGAGCAACACGTGCTGCCTTCAAGATATGTTTTCCAGGGATATTTCAACAAAACAATGCAAAACCACATTCTGCACACATTACAAAGGCATGGCTGGGGAAGCCGAGGGTGCCTGTCTCCTCTGTCCTCAAGAGAATGCGTGGTGAATTTTTAGTGTTGTATTTTGAAATGTTGCGGGAAGGAATATCGACATTATAAAGTGGTAAATGTTTTATTGTCCCAACTTTTTTCAACGTGTTGAAAGAATCAAAATTCAAATGCGTTTATTAAAAAAACCCAAAAACATACACAATAAAATTCATGAGGTAACATCGTCATCAACGTGCTGTTGGATTGTTTTGAGTGCAATACAGGTCAAAGATTATTTACGAATCACAGTTTTCAGTTTTAATTTCAATTTCGACATACCGTCCCAACTTTCTCTGATTTGTCGTCGTAGTATCCTCATGATATTATGAGGTTTAAACTGTATCTTTAATAGAGAGTGTGAGGAAGGATGAGTGTGTATAGCAGGATCAGCAAATGTGGTAATTAAAATGAACAGAAGATGCCATGAAATGTATCTTGACATGGTGTAGAACCTGGAGGAGGGGAAAGGAATGGTACAGTGTCTCAGTGTTCACTGAACTGAAGTGCTCACTCGCACATGCGACAGTTTCTACACATGCTGTTCTGTGCTTGCAATTCATGGCACCTTACATTTGGTTTTAAAGGTGCAATGTGTAAGAATTGGTCACCTGAAGAAGTCATACTCCACCCCTATTGTAAGAAACAAGAAAATGCACAGTCCCTCCCCCTCCTCTTTCATGTGTCACGTAAACCTATAGTTTATAGCTTTCTTAGCTCAGTTTTTAGCTGGAAAACAGCCACAGAAACTCGAGCATCAGTAGTGTACAAGACTGCTACGGCTCGTGATGCAGCAGATATGTAACCAAACCTGACTGACAAATGACATATTCATTACAGTGAAGTGAGATGGTTATCACATGAAATGACCTTTCCAACAATGCTAGCTGCTTATCTATACAACAAAGTATTGGTGAGAAAAATCATTTTGAATTTACATCAAATTTAATCATGGTTACAATCTACATACAGTTCTGCGTCCATCTCCACACCCATTGCTCGTTTGAACTGCTCATGAACCTGTCACTGCATAGATATGAAACACATATCACAAGAACGAACAGGACTTTAGCTTTATGATGCTAGTCACGTTTGTACACTATTTGTACATACCGATCACGTAATCACATTATGAATACAGATCAAACATCTGCAAAGTGATATCTTTACAAATTTCTTCACTCATTTTCACACTCTTGCTTTGAGGTTGAATAAGTCACAAAAGTCTCTCTCACTCCACAACGTCACTGCATATCCAAATAAATAGTAGAACTTTCATCTTCCGATGATGCTACTTGTTTCTCTGGGCAAATTAAGATTGTTTTGTAATCCGGTTTTGAACTCACAGCAAATAAAACAAATGACATTTATTCCCAGTATGCTCCCTATCATTTGTCCACATAGTGTTGCTTGGCATTGCGATTCAGTTTCTCTTGGTAGGCCGTCTTTTCCTTTCTCTTTTCCCTTTTCCAAATGTCCAACATGTCCAACACAAAATGGTAACTGTAAATCCAGGTTTCGGTGCCTGGATACCAGTTGCTTCTGCAAACTGCAATAACAACAGCTCTTTTCTTTAGCTTTCTACTGGCTGTAAAAGGGGCAAGATTATCATGTTGTGATTAGCACTGTTGCCGCACAGCAAGAAGGTTCCAGGTTCAAGCCCAGTGACTGACGGGGACCTTTCTATGTGGAGTTTGCATGTTCTCCCTATGTCTGCGTGGGTTTCCTCCACAGTTAAGTTAGCTGGCTACTTTAAATTGTCCATTGACCAAGCTTGGAGAGGGATGGGCTCTGCTAAGTTTAAATGCCCTAGACACACCAATGATGGACTGTTAAAATGTCATCAGTGGTGCCCCTACGGCCCTTGCCGGCTATGGGATGAAGAATTGTCTGTAAAAAGAGAGCTCTGATTTCTTGTTGAATCCGTTTGTACAGTCAGTCAATAACAAAACAGCTCTTTCCCATTTCAGATGGTTTCTTTTTTGCATTTTTACGGCATTTTTTTGTGCCTTTGCGGCTGAACGCCAACTCTGCCACTCAGCGGGTTTAACACAAGATGTCACATGTGCTACTTCGTCATCCTCTCAATTTGGACTGAGGGCAGACTGGATGTTACAATGACTCACTATCGCCTCTTGAGGTACAAAGTAGTATTACGAGATACAGTCTGTCCTGTGTCAGGGCTAGCTGGTTAGCATGCTAACTTCAGGAGATATCTCTACAACACCATACATGAACGTCTTTGACATGACATCCAAGCTGTTGATCATTTTGGCTCATTTTTTAAACTTCAGTTCCTACCTTTAATGAGCACTCTCTATTAAAGACAACATCTAAGCACAAGATGCTTTATCAGGTGACTTGTATAACAGAAGAGTTAGCGTCTCTCTAAATAGTTGCGCGTCTCCATGTGTCAGCCCTGTGATGATCTGGCGATTTGTCCAGGGTGTACCCCGCCTCTCGCCCATAGTCAGTTGGGATAGGCTCCGGCTTGCCTGCAACCCTGCACAGGATAAGTGGCTCCAGATAATGGATGGATGGATGGATGGTGTCTCTCTAGCAATATGGGGGGGGGGGTACGTAGTCCTGGGTATGACTTTAAACTGCAACAGGTGGTGAATCTCACATCCAGGAGGACTTGAGTATTGGGGAAAGTGGAGTTACCCCTTAATCTCCATTGCTCCCAGGTCCGCTCGGACCCAGAGTGGTAGCACCTGCCTGGGTTCCAGCTATGGGTTAAATAGTACATCACCAATAAGGCGCTGGCAGCAGGGCGCATTTCGGTGCAATGTGGCAGATGAACCCAACAGGGTCAATGGTGCGCCACCTGATGGCATGCAGAAGAGCCACTCAGATGGCCAACGGATGGCATCACTTGGCAAGTCAGTGGTCACTTTGGGGCAACTTCCATACCCGTCAGGTCTGTGACACTTTTGTGCACCACTTGGCATCAGGTCTGGATGTCCAGAGAGACAACACGATGGGGGCACAACATCGTTTGTCTTACCTTATTGTGAAAGGCACTTCGTATGAGAGAGCTCACGAGGCCAGACATTCCATGGCAGCTTGGCCGGGCTGTTCGTGCTACCGGTACGGGCAACTTTGTCACTCTGGTGTGGGCCTCGTGGCCTATCTATGTCTCTGTGCATCCTAATGAAGCAGTCATCATTGTTAGCGATGGACAGCCGACGATAGATAATGGTATGGATGGATATTGTGACTAAGAGTCCTGGGATGATCACAGGACAGTCTTTTTGACAACAGCACAAGTCTCCAACCTCTACCACAACATTGTTTTCTAAGTCAATGTTCATCTTATACAGTACATCCAGCTTCCATGCAGAGTTTGTCTTCGAGACCCAGGGCACATTTATTCAACATATTTTGGTTAAAATCTGTGCCCGTGTTCCAGCCCGGGATACAGATCTACTTATTCCCTTCCTATGTTCATGGAGAGATTCATTTACTTTTCTCACCATATGATAATCAGCTTAATCTCAGGTTTCCTTCATGAGACACACCTTTCCTCTTGTGTTTCAGTGACATAGTGTACTATTGTTTGAGCACTGTTGTTTAGCTTGGGGAAGCAACTGACTACAGAGAGCAACAAAATAAATATTCTGCGTTATCTAAGCAGCAGTACTGAGCTGCTGAAGTGACGTGGCCACAAATTACTATATTAACTTCAAGTTCCTTGTTATCACTTTTGTGGCCATGAAATACTTAAGCTGTGGCAACGACTGTATCTTAAAATAAGTGAGATCTAGAGCTACAGAGAAATCAGTTGAATTAGGTTATTATAACCACAGCAACCTTACCAGGGGTGTGATTGAAATTACACTTAAATTTTGGAAAAATACAAAGATATACTGGAGTCTCTGCCATTGCTCCTACACCACCCCATTGCGACGATCCCTCCACTGACTTCCTGTAGCTGCCTGCATCAGATTTCGAACACTGATGCTTGCCTTCAAAGCCAAAAACAGACCAGTGCCCATCTACCTTAAAGCAGTTCTCAAACACCACACTGCACCACGCACTGTCCAATCCTCTAGCGCTGCTCGAGTGGACCCACCATCTCTCAGGGTACAAGTAAGGCAAGCATCAAGACTCTTCTACATTCTGGAGCCTAGATTGTGGAATGAATTTCCTGTAGCTGTCTGAAAGCTGAATCACTTGCTATATTCAAATGAACGGCTAAAGACCTACCTCTTCATAAAGTACTTATATTACAACTTTATTTTATTTTAAAAAATGCTATTTTTTTTTACAATATACTGACCCTACCCACCAGCAGGGTTTTTTGACTGTCCCTTAGTCCCTGACCAACAGTGGTGCTTGAAAGTTTGTGAACTCTTTAGAATTTTCTATATTTCTGCATAAATATGACCTAAAACATCATCAG
>JANZLB010000016.1:12414076-12427997 GCA_026167865.1 Notarius quadriscutis
GAATTTGCAAAAAAAAAAAAAAAAAAAAAATTGCTCTGTTGCTCAAAATCCAGTGAATGTGGATATAATAAAACAATTATTCCACTCAATCTCGCCATACATGGCATATACCCAACTTGGCACTACGTGCCTCATCGGCCATCAGCTCATGTACGACTCGATTTCGTGGAATAATTGTTAAAGATACATCAGTAAAAATGTCAAAGGTTTGTTTAGAATCGTAAGGCTGAAGCGTATTAATAAGTAAACATCGTAAAACAGTGAGAGCACTCAAACCCATTGAACACATACATACAGGCAGGAATGGCAGCCGCACCTTCCTCACTGTGGACTCAAAGCTTTCATGTGTCAGCTTTCTTGCCATGCAGTCCTCCAACCTTGAGCTCGTTTTATGTGAGGAATAGTCAACATGGTGAGGGCTAGAGTGAGAGTGTGTCGAATAAAAAGAAAGAACGAGAAGAGGAAAAGAGACACACAGAGGGAAATAATGAACTAATTTCTGATTTTAGGCTTTCAGTCAACTCCCAGGGAAAGTAACCCATACAGTATCCTGCACATTTTTAAGAAGCTTCGCCTGCTGACCAGCTTCATTCAATTTATTGATTTCATAATATTATCAGTTTTTTTCAACATAAAATTTCTTCATATTGACTGAAGTAATCCATAAACTTTAAACATTTTGAGAGACAGTTTCACTGAAACGATTAACTAAGTGTGTATTGATGGAGCACATGGTGATCCAAGAGATAGAAAGGGCACAGATTGCTCTCATGGCCAATGACCAGAAGAGGAAGTGAGGGGAAAAAGTCCCAACTGTTCATTGGAGTATCCCACTGTGTCCCTTGCATAATCTATAGCATCTCATCATGTGTAGAGCACGTGATTCATCTCGCTCTGGCACCGTTGTATCTTCAACCTGAGACAAGTGCCATGAGAGCTTTGTGCCAGTTACACCAGAGGAGGACACCATTAGAAGCAGGTCTGGTGTTGTAAGTACCTATAATCTTCCTTGTGTTGTCTGGGGGAGATTTTCCTTGCCACCGTCGCCATGGGCTTGCTCATTGGGGATAGATTAGGGATAAAATTGGCTCATGTCTTGGGTCATTCAGATTCTGTAAAGCTGCTTTGGGACAATGTCGATTGTTAAAAGCGCTATACAAACAGACTTGACTTGAACAAAAGGTAACCTCAGCCACAGACTACCCAAATACAAACAGTTTATTAAATGCCTGACCAGGGAGGAGAATATTTTGGATCACTGCTACACTCCAGTCAACAATGCCTATCACACCGTTCCCTGCACTGCACTGGGCCACGTCATGGTCCACCTGATTCCTGCATACAGGCAGAAATTAAAGCTGAGAAAACCTGTAGTGAGGACATCAAAGAAGTGGAGCAATGAGGCTGAGGAGAACCTTCAGGTGTGCTTGGATTGTACAAACTGGGATGTGTTCAGGACTGCTACCAATAGTCTGGATGAGTACACAGAGACTGTGATGTCCTTCTGTACATCAGCTTCTGTGAAGACTGCTGCGTTCCATCACGCACCAGGGTTAGTTACAACAATGACAAACCCTGGTCCACAGATAAGCTCAGTCAGCTAAGGTTGCAAAAGGAAGAAGCGTTCAGAAGTGGGGACAGGAACAGGTTTAAAGAGTCTAGGAACAGGTTTACCAAGGCGATGAGAGAATCTAAACGACTGTACTCTGAGAAACTCCAACACCAGTTCTCAGTAAACAACTCTCAACAAAACTTAATTGTTTTGCTGTATCAATGCACCATTAGGACTGGACTGCTAACCAATTCTCTGTGCAATGATAATAAAGGAATTCTGATTCTGAGCCTATTCTGATCCGATCCTAATCTAAGTAATCCATAGCCTGTATATCGACACGATTAAACGATACTTGTTAGTCCTATCGTGTATTATTATTATTATTATTACAGTGACAACTTCAAATTTGCAAAAAGTGAATTAGAAAGAAAAAGCGGTTAGCGTGATTTCTTTTTGCTACTGTCGCTTGCCAGGTCCCGTTGCTACGGTAACGCGTTGGCTAGACCTCTCTTAAGGTGTTACCCATCCTCCTAGCAATTTTGCTAACTGCTAGAAAAACTAAGAACTTTTCGATACATGAATGAGCAGAAACAGAAAAAAACTAAACTGGCTATATGCTCCAATCTCAAACCTAGAGCATATATTGAAATAACAGAATATACACACTTACTTGTGTTTTCTCACTGCTAAGCTATCAAGCTTCGCACAGCCCTTCCCTTCGCCATAATTTGTCTCGCGAGATCAGACAGTCCACTCATACGTCTGGCGCTGGTCGCGCGAGATTTAACATTCCACTCTGCCAGTGTGATGTTTGTCTCGCGAGATTTAAAATAAACTCAGGGGTTAACGTTTTTCTCGCGAGAACAGTATGAACTGCCCTGGAAACAAATACGCACATTTGTTTTTATTAATAAGCACAAGACCAAGCCATTTTATAGTGTGATTGTCTTCTATACACATTAATAATAATAATCGCAAATTAATACACAACAGTATGTTTAATATGCATAAGAACAAGCAACCATTTCGTTTACATTTATTCAAAACACCTTAGAATTATTGATCATGTCAAGGGAAGGAAGAAAAGAAAAAAAAAACCCAGCAACAAATTTCCCAAAGTCAGAAATGCTCACTGAGCTAAGTGTAACTTGGCAGGCGCGCGCGCAAGCACACATCCAGCAGTCTCCCTTTTTTGAATTTGTGCTCTCGGGACTGTGCGAGGTTCCCATGATGCTTTGCGACAGATTGTAACGAATTTAGGCGCCATTTTCAAGTTGGGTTTTTTTCATCTGAGTAGAGTCGGGGAACCTAACACGGCAGGATTTTCGCTTTTATATTTTAATTTTTAAATTAAGCTGCACGACTTTCATTTTTGTGGATTACCATAGGGGAATTATAACTGTAGACGTCTAGAATATTCGACGGAAAATTAAAGGTGAGCGTTTTTTGGTGTTTTTTTTTTTTTGGTTTGTTTTAATGTAAGGTTAGCTGTGGTGATAAACGTCATTCGGAACCATTAGATCTTCTTAGTAACATCACACAGACAGGACATGGGTTAAAGTAGTGTTAGCTGTTTAGCATGCAGGTTTTGTATGAAATTGGTGGTATAACTGTAAAATAAGTAGCTGTGTACGTATGAAACGAACATTATATTGTCTATGAATTATACAGTATCTTTGTAACTAAAGGTAGATTTCTAGTCAAGTCAGCTAGCTAGGCTACTTAAGCTGTTATGATCCCCCTCCCCCTCATAAAGTAGTCATCTGTCTACTTTTGTTTCTTATTTCACAAACCTTTCAGTTAATGTTATTTACATTACATCCCCCCCAAAAATATATATTTTTATTTCCTTTCTGTTGCAGCTTTCTAAATATTTTGGTGTCCAACTGAAAAGTGGAAAAATGTCAGTGGAGGAAAATATACTCCAACTCAAGCTAGCTAGGTAGGAAGGTATGTAGACTAGCATACTGTCTAACTATCAGGAAGCTAGCCAAGTTACAAAATACATTTGCGCTTGAGGTTTTAGCTCTCGAAGCTGCAAGCTACACGTTTAAAATGTCGCTATAAAGTTTTGTAGCTAGCGCACACACACAGCTTCCCTATTTTCTGACTAGCATTCAAGGGTGAGCTTGGCGCACACAGGTTGTCACCTACACGTACAGCTAGTAGTATAGTATAATAGTTCTTTAGTGAGATTTTAAGGAAAATAAAGTCTTCTTAGCGAGTGTATAGATGGTGTGGGGCAGTGAGCGTGTCTAGCTAATGTAAACGACGCGCTTGGCAGCGTCCATTGGTGCGTCCTGCCTGGAGTTGACAGAGAAACGTCACCATGTGTGTTTTCGTCGTTGTGGCAGCTCTCGCTTTGTCTCTGTGTGTGTAGTAGTTGGCCATCATGCAACACAAAACCATATTTTGCGGGGTGGGGTGGAGAATTCGCAACTTTTGAATTAGACTTGGCTCGTGCCTGCTTTGATTACTTTTGTCAGGCCAAATTATAAGGAAGTTGTAGCGCACGCGCTTATTTTTTTTTTTTATGCTTATCACTTTTTCTCCCAATCCTATTGGAGATTGAGAACGTGTGGTGGTGTGTGTGTGTGTTGTTTTTTTTTTTTTCTTTCTGTGTGTGTTTTTTTTTTTTAAACAAGTTCTGTGTGTACTGACGACAAACAAAGAAGCAAGTTTGGCGTGTGTTATGGAGTGCGAGAAAATAATCGTGTCGAAGGATGCTTTTGTTGTCGGAGTGCACCCTTTTTTCTTTTCCTTTTATTCCGAGGAAGGATGATGGATATGAGCACCGGCTACATCGAGGAGGATCGACTCCGGTGATCGGATCTATTCCTCCTGATTGTCAGTCATATTTTTTTCCCTTCACGTTTCTAGCATGCCCTCGAAAACGACAAAAAGCTCGTCGGTTGCGAAGCCCCGAGGGAAAGGGTCTCAGGATGACTCGGATGATGAGATGAAGGAAATAAAGGCTCATGGAGAAGCGCATGTCGATGAGCCGGACGCACCGCAGACTAATGGTAAGAAACAAAGGGTTGTTTATTTATTTATTATGAGCAGAGCAGCTTGTTTTCCTCCCCCCACAGGGCTGAAGTTTGCGAAATGGTGATCGTGTGTCTGACTTTCATTGGACTGATGTGTCATTATTGTTGCACAGTCGCTGGTCCATTTAGTGAGAAAATCAGCTGCGTCTTATTTATTATTAGTTAGTTAAACAATACTTCACTAGATAAAGTCTGGAGTGATGAGCGACCATCCGCAAACTATTAGACTATAAACTTTATTTTTCATCAACAGTGCTGCTGACTTATTAAAACTTTAGTGAAGTCCCTGTGCTAATGTGCATTATGTTAATAATCAGAAGTCGCTGTACTTTTTTTTTTTTTTAACATGTTAATAAAGCACTGTTTAACACTTAAGTGTAGTATTTAACTTGAAGTCTTTTTTGCACCACTTGGCCCGTTTTGTTTTTGTTTTGTTTGTGCGCCCCTCCCCCAGCTCGCGCTTCTACATACGAAATTGACTGGTTTTGAATGGAACAGAATAAAAGTTGCCCCCTTTTTTTTTTTTGCCCCGGTGCAGATGCCTCTGATGAGGCGGTGGATAACCGGAGCCTGGAGGAGATTCTCGGTAGCATCCCTCCACCCCCACCCCCCGCGATGACCAACGAACCGGGCGCTCCACGCCTCATGATCACGCACATCGTTAATCGGAACTTCAAATCGTACGCCGGGGAGCAGATCCTGGGGCCTTTCCACAAGGTACAATGACCACTGACTTTCTTGGTGAACTAAACGTTTATAGCTGTGTGTTGGTATTAAAATGTAATCCGTGTGTGACCAAGTTAAACACACAGTGCGCGCTCAGTAATCGCACTCGTCCTGTCCTAGTCTCATGATCAGTTTCCTCAGTAGTGTGCTTTCTCACTTCATACTGCACATCTCTCTCTCTCCCTCCCTCCATTTTGGTTTGTCCTTACTATTCGCGCTACAGTACTTATGATGTTGAATGTGAAATTTTTACACCTCTGGTTGAGGCTCAGAGACCCCCTCCTCCACCCCCCACTCCAAAAAAAAATCCCCAAAGTACAGCTAGATCTGCCTTTTTTTTTTTTAATATATATTTGGTGGAAGTCACAATCCAGCATTATTAAAGTAAATTACATTTATTGTTGAGTTATTAATCTGTTTGACTGGACAAATTTATTGGATGTGTTTTAATCCAACCCTCAAAAAAACCAAGCAGTCCTATAAATAATGTTAGTGGAAAGGTCAGGGATGAAAAGCTCCCAGCAGGCTCCAGTAAATAGACAGAATGGTATTGTACAAAAGGAAATAATTAGTCTAATTTAATATTCATAAAATAAATCAGTACTGGGGTGTGGAATTTATTTTACAGATTAATGGCTCCCTGGCTCAAAAGACATTTTAGGTATCCACATAAACATCAAGGAGGGTTTTTTGAGAGTGTTTTTTTTGCTAAATTAATTTGTGATTTTTGCTTTTTTTATTTTTGAAATAAATGACATTTTAACACTGGTAGGTGAGCGGTGTTGGTAGATAAAGATAACTGACACCCATGTAATGTCCTGTATTAGTTGTCCTCTTCCCAGAAAGTACAGAACATGATTTTTAATCCCTTTCCATTTCTTGCTTTCCAGCGCTTTTCCTGCATCATTGGTCCAAACGGTAGTGGGAAATCCAATGTGATCGACTCAATGCTCTTTGTATTTGGGTACAGAGCACAAAAAATCAGATCCAAAAAGCTGTCTGTGCTTATTCACAGCTCTGACGGGCACAAGGACATCCAGAGCTGCACTGTAGAGGTGCACTTTCAGAAGATTATCGACAAGGTAAAAAAAAAAAAAAAGTCGTAAAATGTGCTTCATGACACAGCAAAATGTTCACTGTGCATATTTTATTTAGATAGCAATATGCTGCTTTTTTTTTTAACTGATTATCTATCTATAGGATCTCTTTCTTAACCAGACATCTATAGTTTCAAGTATAGTGTACTTTTTGTATTTTTAAATGGAAGAGACCCAGCTGATAAATCTTGCTGTGGACTAAAAACGAGTAACTGCACAGGTAACTGTAAGGTAGCTGTGGTGCTCCATATGTATTTGTTTTGTTTGTGAGATTGGTGACTTGTGTATGTAGTCATGTTACTCATTTAATATTTATTTTATTTATTTACTTCAAGTATATTTTTAGGAACCTATGTGAATTTGGGTACATCTTCTAGGTATTTATTTCTTGCCATCAGACCTAGTGGTGTTCTAACAAATTATTTGTCCTGTTCATTTTTGAGAAGTGATTAAGAAAATAATGAGGAGAAATATTTAATCCTATTTTATCACTTAAATATTTGGGTTTTTAATAATCTATTATTTGGATGGCGCAATTTTATTTATTTGTTTTATAAATAAGAGGCCCTGAACAGCGCATTTATTTTTAGATGTGGTGTTTGTGTGTGTTTATGCTTATTGCTACTGTAATGGTCACACTACAATGAGCTCCACACTTCCCCCTGGATTATTTGCTCATAAGGATCTGGAGAGACTTTTCTCCCCTTTCTGTCGTGCACACCCCACCACACACACGCACTGTAAAGTCATAGCTTTTTCACACAAGATTTTCTTTGGTAGATGCAAATGAGCAGTTGTGCTGAGTATGTGTGTAATGGGATCTGGTGCCAGTATTTCTGTACTTTACTATGTTTAATGCAGCTGGACCAATAATTTGGGCTGTTTTCTGCGTGTGCTGCTGTTTCTGTGCCCCTCCCCCATTTCAGGAAGGAGATGACTACGATGTCATCCCCAACAGCAAGTTTTATGTTTCAAGAACTGCCGGTAAAGATAATTCTTCATCCTACCACATCAATGGCAAAAAGGCGACCTTCAAAGATGTTGGCACTTTGCTTCGTAGCCATGGCATTGACCTTGACCACAACCGATTTCTCATTTTACAGGTAATAAGTCTGTCCTCTAAAATGTATTTTAGTTTTTCTTTATGCATAAATTGTTTAACCCATGCCATTATTACTTTATCTCCTCTTGCTGCTGACCTTTCCTGCCCTCTTTTTATAAGGGCAACTTGTAAATTTTAAAACATTAGGTTAAAAAAAAAAATTTCATTAAGCAGGACTGCAGCTGACATGACACCAGACCTTAGACTGCTATAGCAGCGCATCATGGTTTTCAACATTGCCAAAAAGGTGCAAACCATAATTTGCTGCTTTAGAGTTTTAAGGGGATTGCAAAACTGGAGCCGCTGCTGCATTTCGAGAAAAACAATCATTTGGAAATTCATCTGAGCGATCCAATTAAGGTCAGAGGTCAACAGTTCTGCGTTATGCCTTCCCCACTTTAGCAGCACGTAAATATTGGTGTGTGAGAAAATACGGTCTAACCCCAATATTACTTGTGCTGCTTCAGTGAGGCAGGGTCATGCACACTCATTCAGGTTTATTTATTTATTTATTTATTTATTTATTTATTTATTTATTTATTTTTGAAACCCCTCCCCCCCTTTCTTTCTTTGAGCTGTATTTGAATATTACCTTGTGGCCATTATTATTTACATTTTTTTCATTTGTTCCATGTGTGGGTTTTTATTTTATTTATTTATACAAGTTCTTTTTAGAAATTTTTGGTGATTGTTGCTTTTTGTTGAGCTTGTACTAAGTATGCTGTTATTGTGAGTTTAATGGTCTACTGCAGCTCAGTAGTTATGATTTTTGGATAATTATTTTGTATTAGTTTGTTCCTGCATCAGCATTTATGCATAGTAATGAATTAATGTAGATTAAGTGTATTGACGTGGATGAGAAATTCTATGGCTTTTTTTTGTTGTTCTGTACATCTTTTGTTCTCATGTACATGTATTATTTGTTCATCTTTTTATTTTATTTATTAATTTATTTATTTTAAACTTGGTTTTGTGTTTTTGTTCCTGCTACACTGAAATACATTCACACCTGTTTCTTTAAACTGAGGTTCATATTGAGCTTTAGTTTAGAGAAATATTCATTGCTTTAAATTCTTTATTGTAAACATTTTCAGTCAGGAATTTGACTTAATTGGCTTTTGAAAAATGAAAATATCAGGTTTCCTGTTTGTGTATGGCTTTTTATTATTAACTTATTTAAATTGCATTTGCATGCATGGTTTGGCATATGTACAATTGCAGTGGCTTGAATTTGTGATTTTGTCAGTGAAAGCCTTTTATGAGCTTGAATCAACAGTTTAAATGTATTTTCTACATTATTAAGCCTTAACCAGTAAGCACTGTATATTTCAACAGCCTCTTATTCTGCCTGTTATATATTTAGCCCTATTTTTTTCCACTTGATTAAGACTGAGAAATAGGATGAACTAGTCTAAGATGTGGTGCGTCTGTGTGCATGTGTGTGACTGCCTATTTTCATCAGGGAGAAGTGGAGCAGATTGCGATGATGAAGCCCAAAGGCCAGACGGAGCATGACGAAGGCATGCTGGAATACCTAGAGGACATCATTGGTTCCTGTCGACTCAAAGAGCCCATCAACACGCTGTGCAGACGAGTGGAGCTACTGAATGAGCAGAGAGGGGAAAAGGTGAGAGGAAACACCTGCTTCAACCTCTTAAGTCATTCATTCTTCCACGGTTTGTGTTTATGCTTTCAGGCTTATAGAAAATCATGTGGAGAATGTTTTGGAGGTGTGAGCAATTATTATTTAGTCCCTGTTCATAGTGGTAGGAAAGGAGACCCTGTTATTACACTAAGCCAGAAGTTTTGCACAAATGGTTAAAAAGGGCAAAATTTTGACTGAACTGTGTTCTCTACATTAGTGTGAAAATCACTAAAATGGATTTATAAATTGTAATACCTCGAAGTGGGTGTTTTAATATCTGCTGGGTGCTGTGAGGTCTTTGGCTGAACACTCACGTTGAACATGGTATTTTGCTGTACTTGTTTATTTTGAGCACAATTTAGGCTTTATTTTTTGAAATTGTGTGATATCACGGCCATGTTTTACTGATGGTTCTCTGGTCATGAGCGTCTTGTTTCTCACGACAAGCTGCTTTCTGATAGATTGAGCATGATGAAAGGAAAAGCAGGGCATAAGCCATTGTTGCTTTTATTTGTCATGCTCTAGGGCTTCTTTGTGTTTATTAGCTCCATTTACACCTCACATTAGCAATCATTTTCAGTGAGCCTCTTTGAAGTGATCTGATTCCCATGAAGCTTAGATCTGTTGGGGGGGGGATAATTTAAAACAATTTTCAGGGTGCAAAGGGTCTGAGGGTAGTGGTGTTTTTGTATTTGAACTTTTTTTTTTTTTTAAATTAAGTATTGCAGTATTTATTTTGCTGTAAATATGCCCACATTGGGAATTTGAGTTAAAATTGTTTAGCTTTTGTTACCCAACTGACTTCACTGCAGAAGTAATAATGAATCTGTACATATGGGTTCATAAAATTTAATTTTTAAAATTAATAAAGTATATAAAATAAACTTTGGGTATGTTGTGCAAAGCATTTGTGTGGACAGATTATTTGGTGCACAAGACAAATTGCACGAGGTAAAAATGTCTCAAGGATTCGTGCCAAGAAAAAAAAAAAAGGGTTATCCTGTGAGTGATTTATAAAACAAGGACTAAAGCCTAATCTGAATAATGTTGTGCTGGATGACTGAATTACAGAAGGCCCCGAGTTTTTAAAGGAATTGTTTAAAAGTTGTTATAAGAGCTTTAGGCAGGTAATTGTTATTGCAAATGATCACAGGGAAAATATTGGGAAATCATATGGGGGTGTATGTTAACAAACTGTCTGACTGTCCACTGGGGGCGGTGGCGGCAATATTCGTATTTATTCAAAAAATAATAATAACAAGGGCACAAGTGTACTTTAGTACAATCTAAAAGTGTGCAAAAAAGTTGCAGTGTGTATCATATCCTTTTAGCTCTGCACAGGTCCTTTTTTCTTTTTTCTTTTTTTTTTAGATGCTCTTATTGTGATAACTAAAGGTTCATAATAGCAGAACAGAGTAAGCATTGGAAATTATGGTCCCATTCCAGTTGCATGACCCATACACAATGCTACAGTGAACTTTCACACTGTGTGGGTGATGCCATTAAAGTAAAACCACAGCAAGAATATAACAGGAGGAATTGGCACTGAAAAGCAAGGTATATCAGTAATTAGGCAACACTTTGAAACTGTTCTCATTCCTCACTACAACCTATTGAGCAGTAATGGAATATGTAAACCTCCTAAAAGTAGTTTTAATAAGGATGTTTTTTAATTTTACATGAGTTGAGATTTTATTTTTGCCTCATTACACCCCCTCGACCTCTATGTAGTGTGTTTAAGACCACTGTGTTGGACCCTATGCAGAGAAGATATGTAGTGAATAGGAAGCCATTTAGGAATCTGGCCAGCTGCATGCTCAGGGACTTGAATAAATAGATCTGTGAAGATTTGCTGAAGATGGCCTGATATTTGGAGAAGTAATGTTTGCAGTAATGCTAGGGTGGGAACTTTTATTCACGCTAAGAAATAATTTACAAACAATAGTTACTGCAATTATTGGTGGTGTGGCTGTTGAAATGGCTAGGGGAAATGGAGATTCGTTCATTTCATTCGTTCATTTCATTGTTCAGGAAACATTCGGCTGTTTTTGTATTTCTTTTGCTGTTTTAATTTGACCATTGCAAAATGGTAATTTTAATTTGCTTTAATGAAAAATATGTATCTTGCTGAATAAAACAATGAGCTAAAATTATCTATGGGTATGCACATCAAGTCAGACTGGGGAAACTCAATAATTGTCAATCTATTACAACAAAAATATTCACAATATCCAGCAACCTTGGTTTAAAAATAAACCATCACTTTGCCCTTTAGATTTACTATTTTGCTCCAGAATGATTGATAGATATTTACAGCCTTTTGGTGGGACTGTGGCTGCTACACCATTGGAATGACTTCCTGGCCTCTATTTGGTGGACTGACTTGTTTATTAATTAATTACTGTAAAGCGACCTTGGGTTTTGTGAAAGGTGCTATATAAATTGAAATTATTTTTATTTAACTTAACTATAATTTAAATCGCTATGGCAGACATTCTGTCATGGAGTGTGACTGTCTGCTTGTGAGGTTTTTCTATATTATTTGGTCTTGATCTGGAGTTATTTGCATTTTGAAATTGATTCCTTTTGTTGCCTTAGACTAAAGATGTAGCTCATTTACCATGATTGCAGAAAATGTCATGTTGAACCCAGATGATACTCAGAAAGAACCTTCTTGAATCTAGGTTTAAAAACCCATCGGTCAACCCTCCCATAATCAAATGGTTGTATAACTAATCAAATATTCAATCATTCTGACCAACCCTAGTATGGTCTAATTAAAATGTAAAGGGTCTGAGTCACCTTTTGGTTCTCCATTTTCAGCTGAATCGTGTGAAGTTGGTGGAGAAGGAGAAGAACGCCCTGGAGGGTGAAAAGAATCAAGCAGTGGAATTTCTCACCCTAGAGAATGACATATTTAAGAAGAGAAGCCAACTCTGCCAGTTCTATGTGTAAGGTCCACATGCACACTCAATTTAAGATCTGATGGAAAGTTGTGGGTGGGGGGGGAGCTAAAGCTTTAATTTTGCTCTGTTTCCTGGAAAGTTATTCCTGAGCACTAAAATTTGAATGTAGTTAATTTGCTGCATCCTGCTGCAGAATGAATTGCAAACTGAAATCAATCAGCAAATCTGAGCGAATAATGCCATAATCCCTCAGAGTTTGAGTACGTTCACAGATGATGTACTTCTGCTGGAAAATTGCCCACAGAATGGAGCAGAAACTGGAAGTTACAGTATGTTGTGTATTTGTTAGGAGTTATGTAAATATTCAGTAAGAGTACTAACTTTATGTGGTCACATTAAAAAAAATTGTTAATCAAATTAATAGATGATTAAATAGTGATCATTCTGGAGCAACAAGGCTAATATACAATCAGGTGTGTGGGTTTTTTTTTTTGGTGAGATTTTATGATGTATGAAACTTGAATTGCAGGACATTTAATGAATAACAATAATTTGGGGCTAAGATTGAAGAGTAACTCCATTTGAATTTCATAGAAACCAAACTTTTTTTTTTTATACTTTAAATGAAAGTTGCTGTTATTAGCAAGTGGGTGGGTTTTTTATTAAGTTTTTTAAAAAGTATGAAGCATGCAAAAAAAAAAGCCACCTTGGTTGCTCTTTACAAAGGCTGTTGTCTTGTGACCTTTCTGGCCACTCTTTCCCATGGCCTTAGAGTATTTGGTATCCAGTAAGACCTGTTAAATATTTTTAATTACATTACCATTTCAGATAATGGATCTGATCTCACTGTGAGAATGGCTTTTTCATTGGCCTAGGAAGTCGTGAAGATCTACAACGGGGGATTTTTATTTTTTAAATTAAGTGTTTCTTGTTTCTCTTTTTGTATATTAGACATGAATTGCAGCAGCGTGTGGCTGAAAAGGAATCAGAAAAACAAGAGATCCAGGAGGACACCAAGGGACTGACTGAAAAAAGCAACCAGCTCGCAGAGGAAATGAAGGGGAAAAACGAAGCCCTGAAGAATGTCGAGAAGTAAGATCGCAAAGGGCCTGACTCATTTGACCTCTGGGTCCGTCTCTTCCCCACCCCCCCCATGTGTGTCTTGCACAATCGCTGCAATACTTTAGTTGGTATATCAGTTAGCTCCTGGTGTTGGACCTATGTATTGTTTCTTTTGTATTCCTGCAGCTAAAAGGATTGAGTTGAACTGCCTGTCCTATACATTCGCTTCATTACCCCACTCTCTCCATTTACTGAAATGGTAACATGGGCACATTCAGAGCTCAAGTTTCTCAGCTTAGTCAAAGTTGTGTTGTCTGTCCAGGAAAATGGGCAAGCTGACCAAGTTCATTGAGGGCCAGAAGGAGAAATTCACCCAGTTGGACCTCCAGGATGTGGAGGTGCGTGAGAAGCTCAAGCACACCAAGAACAAGACCAAGAAACTCCATAAACAGCTGCAAAAGGACAAAGAAAAGGTGTGTGCAATGATTGAGTGATGCTTGTTCATGAAATATGTACAAGCTTTAAGTATTTTGGAAAAATAAATTTGATGCATGATTGTATGAGAAGGTGTGTGTTGATGTGCACTGTTTCTAGCCTGAATGTTAATAGGATTGTATAAAATGTATGGCAAGTAAAGGTATTTACAAGCAACAATATTTCTGACCAATGAAGCCATGCATTATACAGGTAGTCGTCGACTTACAACTGACCGGTCGTAAACCGATCTGGTCGTAAGTCGGCCTATGTTAAATGAACGTAAGTATATTGTGATGTGTAATGA
>JANZLB010000016.1:12559511-12570161 GCA_026167865.1 Notarius quadriscutis
ACCGGAGCACCCGGAGGAAACCCACGCGGACACGGGGAGAACATGCAAACTCCGCACAGAAAGGCCCTTGCCGGCCATGGGGCTCGAACCCGGACCTTCTTGCTGTGAGGCGACAGCGCGAACCACTACACCACCGTGCTGCCCTAGTCGGTGTGTATGACTGGTAATTACCAACACTGGTATGGTGGCAGGTACGCACAGGACTGAAACTATCCAAAAACAACTCAATGGGTTTCTTTATGTATCCACACTCTATGCCTACGGGGTTTCGCTTGCGTGGGCCGAAATCTCGAAGGACTTGGGCAAAAGTGAAACACAAGTAAAATCTACTGTCGCCAATGACAACCACAATTACGACAGAGGCTCCACGATTAAGGCCCCGTCAGTATCAAAAACATGAATTAACTGATCCTTGGACACATTAGTGACAAAAACCTTGAAACACTTTAAACTAAGGAAATTAATAGGTGGAGCTAATTTGCATATGAGGTTCCAGAGTTTAGCACTGTGATTGAAAAAAAGAAGACTGAATAGTAATGGTTTTACAAAAAGGTGCTGAAGTACTTAATTTCACTCGACTGGGATCGTCTTGTGTGACCATGACTTACATATTTTAAAGAAACATGGATCAGGTGTCAGCATGTCTAAAGCCTTATAAAGAAAAACTTTGTTATAGATTTCTATTTTATGACTTCTGCATTTTTGAGTCAGTAAACATTCGTTCATTTTCATCTCATCATCTCTAGCTGCTTTCCAGCACAAAATTAAATGGTACAGAAAAAAAAAAAGTTTGTATCTGAGCTGCATATTACAGAAGGGACCACTTTTCAGATAAAAAAAAAAAAAGAAAGAAAACATAATGTAGGCTACTGTGTTTTGGTGCAAAATTAAGAAGCGAGTTTCACAGTGTCCAGAAGAACTGTGGCTGGTTCTGCAAGATGCTCAGTAAAACCTACAGCTCATTTCCTTATAAAACTGCACTCACTGTACCTGTGCCTAAAACTTTCGCACAGTACTGTATATCAGTACAATGCAACATGGGTGGGAGAGGAAGAGAGGCGAGAGAAAGGACACTGAGGGACAAGGTTAAAGATAAGGCTGCACGGAGCGTGTATGTGTGTGTTGTCAGTGGGATGGTGATTAGAGTGCAGATAGATTCAGAAAAGCACCCAGGACTCTGAGACATCTTTATATCCTGCCAGAGCAGGAAGCTGAGAATGTCTCCGGAATGTATAAAGCACCACTCCGGCCAAGAGATCTTCATCGAGCCGATGCTTTGGGAACCTACAAAGCCGTACACACTATCTCACGCGTTCTGCCTGCTGATCTTATCAGGACAAATCCATTTACTAGCGGAGATATGGATGGTTGGCACCCTTGCTGAGGTGCTCTGAGCCTTTTCAGCACTGAAAGGTTCGCTCAGTCCGACCTAAAAAAGACTTGGACACACAAGTACAAGCAGAAACACACACAGTGACTGCCAGGCCTCAAATCCAAATGAACAGAGTACAGGTTTAATTCTATTGAACATGACATCCTGATCATATGGCAAAAATTACCTGTTGTATTTAGATCATCCCTGCATAGAAGAATCACTCTGCCTATACTTTTTTTTTGGGGAAAAAAAGGGTCCTTTAAGTAGATCTTTGGATAGTTATGAGAAATTAGAGTCTCAAAAGTTGTCTGACATGTAAGCCCCTCTGAGAAAGCGAAGAATCCTTTAGGGTTACAGATTTAGTGTAACTTTTTTTTGTAGTATTCACACGTCATGAGCAACATTGGCTATGATCCTACAAATTAACCACAAATTTTCCCTCTTCAATAAATAAATAAATGTATAGATCAGAAAGGATGAACTTTGGAGGTCAGTTTTTAAAATTCTGTTCACTGATTGACTGAATGGACTAATGAAATTCAGCAGCTGCTTCGAGACTTGCATTATAAAGGAATCTAAATTGAACATTTTTTTTTTTAACCAGGAAATGTACCAAATTGTCAGTGGAGGCTCCCAATTGGCACGCAACAGAAAAGCATTTACCCAATCATCTGGGAGATTGTTGAGTTAAAATCCCAATGATGCCAAGTCAAGAAGCCTTTATTTGTCACATGTACACTCAAGCACAGACTTAAGTGCACAGTGAACTTTAACCTCTGCATGTAACCCATGTGAACCACAGTGAGCATACACACACGTACCCAGAGCAGTGAGCAGCTATGCTACAGCGCCCGGGGAGCAGTTGTGGGGTAGGTGCCCTTGCTCAAGAGCACTTCAGCCCAACCTCAGAGTTGCTGCTCCATGTTAACGTAACCACATGTCTTTGAATTGTGGGGGAACCCCACGCAGACATGGGAAGAACATGCAAACTCCACACAGAAAGGCCCACATTGGCCATTGGGCTCGAACCCAGAACCTTCTTGCTGCGAGGCGACAGCGCTAACCACTACACCACTGTGCCACCCATGCCATAGCCATGGGTGGCAGGGAGCCTCAGAGAGCAAAAGTGGCCTGTGGTCTTGGAGGCATGGCATTGCCCTGTCAATTACAGCAATGCTAGCCAATCCTGGGCATCTGTGAGCTCATGCATACGGAAGTGGGCGGATAGCACTTTCCTCTGAGTGTGTTATGCTGCCCCCAGTGTTGCATGGCAGTTCAAAAAAGATGCTGGAGGAAGCATGTGATGATCCTTGACTCATTGGTTGGTAGCTGTCATGTGACAGGGAGATTAGGAGACTGGATTTGTGGGTGGGAAATGGCAATGAGTAAAATAAGGGAGAAAAATCGTTCGGGAAAAAAAATCCAAAATCACACATACACTACAAATGTGGAAGAAGGATTAAGTTATAAGAAGCTGGAGAATTCCTTTCCTGGAGGTCTGAATAGCTCTGACTGATGTCCAAGCCTTTGTTTAAAATTTCAAAACTGGAGTGGATCCCCTTAGGAAGTCACAAGGGCGGGGAGACAACAATGGAACACACAAAATAGAACTGTGTAGGTGTAGAGAGGGGTGACAAACAGGAGACTAAGGTGCAAGGTGAAAAGATATGACTTGCATGCATTTGCAGCTCAGAGCTTTCACACCTATTCTTAACACCTAATGTTGTTATGGATGCCGTATGGCGGGTATACACTGTGTGATTCTGGGCTTTCCCAGACGAAAGAGGGCCATCAAGAAAGAAACTTGGTGATATCTTTGGCTTCAAAATTTGGTCATACTGTGAGAGAGGTTCAATGATGACCGTTGTCACGGTCATGCAACCAAAAATAAAAATTCTGACAGCGTAAGAAATTTAGGATGCGACTGTAGCTACAACCTACATCTACTCACCGACCAAAAGGAATGCAGCATGAAATGATGCGACGATGATAGTGGCACAGATTTGATGACACACGCTGATGTTTTATTCTTACGTCGTAGCCTATAATTCAGTAGGCATTTACATATATCAAACATGATGTCATACCCAAGTTTATCAGATCCATGTCATACAGTGTGGCTTGCAATAAAGTTGTACGACTGCCGAAGTCTCTCAGTCTGGAGGCACCATTAAAGATTTGTACTTCCCAAAATCAGTTTGCTTCAGGAGATAATCTCATGATAATATCTAAACTTGTACTTAAGAACTGCTGCTGCGATTATAAAAACTATCTTGTGCACATCTCAGGTTTCATATTCACAATGTAAATCATCCATCCTTTCCACACACTTCAACTGTGTACTGTAAACAAAAACGGTATGTAGAAGAGTAGTGATTTATAATCCCTCTATCTGGCATCACCCAGAATAGCCTGGTTCTTATCAAGACGTTCAGATTGCTGGAAAACTGCTTTGTGACAATGGTGAGGTTGAATGGGCAGAGGAAGCTTCACGCTCTGTGGTAGCTACCAGAAGGTTATGAGATTGAATCCGAGGATTGCCAGAGATGCACTGTTGGGTCCTTGAGCACGGCCATAGCCCTGAAATTCTCAGCTTTGCATTTCACTTAGAAACCTTTATTTATCACATGTACACTCAAGCACAGCAAAATTCCTCCTCTGCATTTAACCCATCTGAAGCAGTGAACACACAAGTGAGCAATGAGCACACACACATGCCCAGAGCAGCTATGCTACAGCACCCGGGGAGCAGTTGGGGATTAAGTGCCTTGCTCAAGGGCACTTCAGCCCAAGGCTGCCCCATGTTAACCTAACCACATGGCTTTGGACTGTGGGGGAAACTGGAGCACCCAGAGGAAACCCACGCAGAAAGCCCCCCCGTCAGCCACTGGGCCCGAACCCAGAACCTTCTTGCTGTGAGGCAACCGTGCTAACCACTACACCACTGTGTCACCCATTTACTTTGTAGGTCCTTTGGGATAAAAGCATCTGCCAAATGAACAGACTATAGAGTAGTAGCTTTAAATTGGGTCTAAATCTTTTCTGAGAGTGAATCAAGCAATAAAGACTCCATACATTTACTTTCTAGGTCAATCAAAGGTGCTTAATTGTTGTCATTTCTGAGTGGGATCTCTTTTTAAGAGAGGAAATCTATATTAGCGCTTGGAAGCTATACAATCGGACACTTGCACAGATTGAAATGAAATGGCCCTTCAAAGTAGTTCAGGTATGCAAATTCTTGACTTGAAATCTAAATCAAAGCAGTCTCATCAGCTGGAGGCCACTGAATAGGACTGGTTCACTAAAAGGTTGCATCATATATATCCTGAGAAAGACGCTAAAAGCAAGTGGGTGGGTGCGTGCATGTGTGTGTGTGATGTCTAATTTCATTAAAGCAGGCAGCCGCTGTTCTCATCTCATCAGGGCGAAAGACAGGGTGTCACTTGTCACAGATCCTTCCTCCTCCTGCCTGCAAGTAATTGCATACTACCAAACACTATGACTATACAAGCGCCAAGCTCTCTAAAAGCAAAAGAGAAAGGGCTTTGTTCCAAAAATAACCAATGAGTTGCCACTGCGACGGGTTGATACTTGATCCCTCCATCAGTGTTTCGCTCCAGTGACCTTGATTGGATGCTTGGTGTCGTTTTTTGTTTTTGTTTTTTTTAAATAGCTGGGAGAGCTGGGAAAAGTGAAGTGAGGACAAAATATTAACCCTCACAGTCTATTCACTATTTTGCAAGGAACCAGAATGTCAAGGACGTAGTAGCTCATCTGGCCCGCCATCAAAACACCCATGACAACCAAACCATCAAACAGAACTGAAATGTGACGATATGAGAGAGGACCAACCTCCATGACAAATTGTTCACAACAGGAAAATCAACAAAAGGACTAAAAATTTTATTCCTCTAGGGAAGATCGACCCAAAACATTGATCAGAACTGAACTGGCATGATAAATGAGAGATGAGATACAATTCTTGTCCAAAAAAAATGTGTTAAGTTGACCCAATTACTAATTTGTTAGCAAAAACTTGAGAATACAATGAGTGTTGTGCAGAAGGTCTAGTTCTTTCAAATAAAACAATCAGAACTGAAATCCATTGAGAACTGAGGGAGGATGGCCCTAAATTCATTAACTGTCCTATTAAAAAAAAAAAACTAATAAAATTGGAAGTCTGTGATTTGAATTCAGTAGCTTTCGGTTCACTAAACAAAAATAATTGGGTGTCAGGGAAAATTATTTTTATGACCTACACATGAAAAATCTGAAAGGCAGTCTACCTTTAATTAAAAACAAAAAAAATTGTGCTGTGGTGGAGATATAGGTGATTATATTCCTCTAACAGCACACCCTAAAGTGTTTCATTTCTTATTTATTCTTTGTTTTCTGCTCTCCAGGTCTTAAACCCATCAATTCATCCCTCCATCATGCATAAAGTTTTCTTACAATCTTTTCAAACATGTTCTTTGCCAGCAAGCCATGTTCAATCTCATACACAGCATTCACTGTCAATGCCGCCAGCTGAACAACTTCACAGGTTGTTAAGAATAAAAAAAAAATTTCAGTAAACGAGACAGTTCCAGCTGGAACTGCCACGAGCTTTTCGAGATGTACTGGTACGTTTGTGATACAGCACATTTCATGTTCACACTGCAAACGGCCTTTGCGACAAAGAATTATATTGGTGTTGACAGGCTCTTCGGTGAAAGTGAAAACCTGCTGGGAAAAAAAAGAAGAAGTGAGAACAAGGCATGAGCTAAAACCAAATAAATAAATAAATAAAATCGTTTGTCTCAGAGGGTGCTTATCTGGATTCATCTTATCTGGAGTTAGTTCTTTTCAGCTCTGTTTAATCCCATTTATTAGGACATGAAAAGCCTCAAGAGATCCTAGATCAGCACTTTTCTGAGAAGGCTGTAACCTTAAAAACAATGTTGAAAAAGGTCACGGCAACATTCTGGAGCAAAATGTCCTCACCAAGCTTGAAACTTTTCTTCCAAAAAGACAAAATCCCAGTTGAGAAAATGTGTAAAAGCAGGGTTGCGTTCTTGGACAACCACATGAAAAACAAATGAAGCGCTATTTCAGATCAAGTTTTCCCCACAGACTGTTCAACACAACACAGAAAACATGGGATAGGACGGAAAGAAGAAAAAGACGGGAACCCTGCTGTTCGTATTTGCAGAAGAGCAGCTGGATACACTTGACCAAGGAAACTAAAGAGTGAAAAAAAAAAACATGCCTAAGGAAGATTAAATATGTGTATTCCAGCATTGCAGAACACACACACACACACACACACAGTACACCACCTTCATGCATCGCCAGATCCTCCTACAACCGGAGTTATAACAACATTCTAACAACTCACACTGCTAGCATCCGTCTTCCTGTAAAATATTCCTGCTACGTTTAACAGAGTAAAGAATTCAAAACATTTAAATGTGATCTGTTACACATGTCAAGTGGTATATTCTGAAGAAACTCGCCTAGCATTGCCTAAGGAAGATTAAATATGTGTACATCTGCATTCTAGAACATTCTAGGTTATGCAGATGTTCACGTTTTTTCAGCTCCATTTGCCTTGCTGCTGCTAATCAATGTTTCATATCTGGAAATTAGGCACAAAATGTTCCCATCACCATCACTGTTCAGGATATTAACACAATAGTCGATATAAAACCGATATTCATGTGTACCTGTTTAAACAAAAATACTTAAATTGCATTATTTTACTATACTGTGCATGTGAGATACTAGCAAACCATGCTAGCTTGTCAGAGCAGATAAAAACAACTAGACATATTTTTGTCCTCTTTATAAGTCCTGATTAGGTAAACCTTTTAAAATATAAAATGGTTTTGATTTTTTTTAAACACTTTTCTTGAAGTTCAATATTTTTCATCAAAACAACTACAGTTATATTCAAAAACAGTCATTTATTTACACGAATCAGTTTGATTTGAAAAAATAAGTAGGTAAAGCTATGAAAACTCACTTCAAAAAGTCTCCCGTGAATCATAACATCAAAACTAGCTGACAGAAAATTTTGCTGAATATTTCATCAGAAACAGTGACAGCGAGAGAACATCCCTATAAAAGTTATCTGATTGATATTCATGAGTAATCCAGCCGGAAACCAATCAGAAGAGAGAGAGAGAGAGAGAGAGAGAGAGAGAGAGCCTGAGTGCTTTCCTGTGACTCAGAAAGCACTGGCAGTTTCCCGATTTCACATGAGCAGAGAGTTGACTCTGTTGTGCCAACTTCAACTTGCCGTAACTCCCAAAGTACTGAACAGATCTCAATGAGATACATTTCTTATAAGCTTTTTAATGACAGTATTCATGACAGAAAATATTCAAGAGTTAAGCAATGACAGATTTAGAAACTTAGATGAGCGTCTGCATGCACAATTTTCACAGCACGGCCAGCGAGTGTCTGATATGCCTACTTAGGGTAGTGACTATATCAGAGACTGCAATAATATCTTGTCTGTTCAATACTGTCATATTCCTACTTGAAACAAAATGAAATTTTTCCAAGCTCTTGAGCACCACTCGAAAATAGGGCTGCATGTTGGCACACATACACCAGCAGCACATGCCACAGTTTGGGATTGATGGTCCCAAGGGCCTTCCTTCCCCAGAGCTCTTACACAGTACATCTCTTTAGCTCCGCTGTCAATTAATGCTGCTACTGGCACTATCTCAGCCTGGCAGAACGACCCTGTGTGCGCGTGTGTGTGTGAGTGCAAGCCTAAGGGAGGGTGCAGGCAGTGTTTCTGCCTCAAGTATATCTGTCAGGTAGTGATAACGCACACACCCACACACACCTTAACTTCTACACCAGCAAACACAATGACAGCCTGCATATTATTCACGACCCGGGCTTATTAAACTGTAACCGTTTGGAGAGAGCTTGCAGATACGGGGTGCGGAGGAGGAAGGCTGGTGTGACAAGCTGCACTGTGAAAGACAGAAAGAGAGAGGAATAGCGAAGAGCAGTGATATGAGAGCATCAAGCTCATCATGTGAGGACCATAAATCAAAGAGAAAGGAGGAGAAATAAGTGGCAGTGAGAGTGCAAGCGAGGTGAACAGAGGTAGATCGATGACATGAGAGATTGGTAGCACAATTACAAATATTTAAAAAAAAAAACAAAAAGAAAAAAGTAAAAACTAACATTTACATTTTATTTGTTTGGATGACATCAGAGCTGCCAACATTGCTAACGAGAGAGAGAGAGAGAGAGAGAGAGAGAGAGAGAGAGAGGAATTTCATCACAAATACCTTCACGAAAAGGCTCCCAAACCAGGAAACACAACCCCATGTGGGATGATTTTATTTTATTTTCAAATGTGGTCCGTTTAATTCATTTATATTACAATTTAATATTACAAACACCGCTCGAAATACAGCTATGGGTTTGTGCGCGACTGTTTTGAAACGTTATTCGGAGTCACATTCAAGCAAATCACATTTAAATGAAACGTACATGCTATTTTTATTTATTTTTGCTCTCTTGACGCACTGCAGTAATGGAGGAGTTAAGCAATAAAAATGGACACATTTTTCCATTCCATCCATCTACCTCCACTAGTTCCTTAAAAACACTGAGTGACTCTGACTCAATGGAACAACAGACGTTAAGAAAATGAACACTAAAATGTGTCAGAAACATTTATTGAATATGAATTTATAAGTCCTAAAATGTCAATCTGGAATAATAAATAAAATTATTTGGGGCAGAAAATTCATAATGTTTATTTAGGATCATTTGCTCAAAATGTTCAGGATATTTTTATTTCCAGATAAGGGCCAACAAATTTTTAAAAAATCCAGTGTGACTATTAACGGCTGTACCGCGAGTTGGCCGAGTGGTTAGCTTGTCTGCCTCTTGACGGGTAGATTTTGAGTTCTATTCGTGGTCAGGTCATACCAAAGACCATCATAAAAATGCTACCTACTGCCATCTGGTGAGGCATGCCGTAATATAGATGTGACTAGGGAGTCAAACTCTTGTGGTTACCAGAGGACTGCCCCCCACTGTAAGCTATGTAATAGGCGAGAGGCCAAGGGCTATGGAAACGTTAATCGGCGCTGCTCAGTGCACCTTCAGGGCTTGGTTAGTACTGGGACAGGAGACGACCTGAGAAGAACAGGTCCTGGCACAGGACAAACTTTGACTTTTTGACTATTAATGGCTCCTCTGTTTTTTTTCACCGCCCTGCCCACTTGATTTCTATTGACTCGTAAAGCAGATTCTCATCCTTTCATTGATCAATCCTCACTTTTAGATAAAGCTGACACAAATCGAAAGTCAACACTACCAGAAACCTATGCTTGTCTTTCACACCCTGCATCCTTCCTCCTTCAGTGGACTTTCTGGGCAAATTTGATCCTTCTTTGTTAAACAAAACTAACCAAAAGAGCAGGAAGTTTTTTTTTTTCAGGTGTTCCTGTATCGCGTTAGTAAGTGTTAAAAAAAAAAAAAAACGCTAATCTGTCAGCCTCTGGTACATTTACACTTTATTTATTTGGATGACAGTCCAGCAGTGACTCTTTAGCAAATTGGGAATTTAAAAAAAAACAAAAATAAAAAAAACCCCAAACAAACCATGAAACACTGAGCTACCTCTGTGCATATACAGTAACTGAACCAAACACTGAGGATAATCCCATATCCAGTATTCCCAACAAATCTGTAAGGATGTGCAACCAGTATTGCTGAAACTTTTCAGGGGAAAGTACCAAATTCATGCACAAAAAGTCACTAGAAGTTGTGACATAACCGCATTATTGTCGTCACTGCCAAACCCGATTCGGGCTCGATGCGAACCATGTTTGGTTGACTTGGCCAGAATTGTAGCAGTAGGGTGGCCAGTTCCTTTCTGCGCACTCATACCCCCCATGGGCAACTTACGAGTAGCTAGTTAACCTAACTGCATGCCTTTGAACTGTGGAGGAAACCCACACAGACATGGGAAGAACATGTAAACTCCACACAGAAAGGCCCCTGTTGGCCACTGGGCTCGAACCCAGAACCTTCTTGCTACGAGGCAGCATTGTAGTCGAGTCACTAAACCTTGAGTCCAAGTCCAGTCTCGAGTCCCCAGTGTTCAAGTCCGAGTCGAGTCTGAGAACAAGACTCCAACTGCACCATTTGATGGTGGCTGTTTTAGCGCCATTAACGTTAGTTTGTTCCTGAACATGACATATGAACAGGTGAATGTGCATTCTCTTTGTCAGGGAGTGTGAAGTATTCTGTCA
>JANZLB010000016.1:12938114-12950773 GCA_026167865.1 Notarius quadriscutis
TATGTGTGTGTGTGTGTGTGTGTGTGTGTGTGTGTGTGTGTACACACATCATCACATATGTACAGGTACATTTGCAGCGCAGCCCCTTGTGACCTATTGACCTTGCGGGTACAGCCTTGCCAATTCACCTGCCACTGTAGCACAAGTGGGCACAAGTGAGGTCAAAGGGCACAGACAAATCCAAGGGCATATGCACACTTTTGTGTCTTTTGTCAGGCGTGCGCACACACACACACACACACACACACACACACACACACACACACACACACACACATTCTTGTATGTCTATCTTTGTGAGGACCCTCATTGACATAATGCATTCCTTAGCCCCTTACCCTAACCTTCATCATCACAACTAAATGCCTAACCCCACCCCTTACCCGAACACTAACCCAAACCTAATTCGAACCTGAACCTTAAAACGAAGTCTTAACCCTCAAACAGCTCTTTGAAGACGTGAGGGTGGACACCTGATCATTATAACCTTATGTGCTTGTTGAACAATTCCAGATTCCCCTCTAATAACCTCCACTCTTCTGGGAAGGCTTTCTAGTAGATTTTGTAGGGTGGCTGTGGGGATGTGCCCATTCATCCATGAGAGCATTAGTGAGGCCACACACTGATATTGGGGGAGATGTCAGTCTGCATTCCAGTTAATCCCTAAGTGGGGTTGTGGCCAGGGATCTGTGCAGGGCTCTCCAGTTCTTGCACCCCAAACTTGGGAAACCATGTCTTCATGAAGCACACTTTGTGTACTGGGGCATTGTCTTACCGGACCAGGTTTGGTTCCTGTGAAGGGAAATCTTAATGCTACAGCATACAAAGACATTCTAGACAATTCTGTGCTTCCAACTTTGTGGCAACAGTTTGGGGAAAAACTACATATTGGTGTGAAGGTCAGGTGTCCACATTCTTTTGGCTATGTAGTGTATATCACTGCAAATACTCTGACAACAAAGGTGGACCATCAACTGGTGTAATGTCTTATTTATCCCTAGCTGACCAGGCATGGGATTATAATAAGCTGCATGGAAAAGCATTTGAGTCGTTGAGTCAGGCTTGTAGTACTCAAGTCCAGGACTCAGACTCGAGTCCAACTTGTGCCCTAATTTTAAGGACTCATGACTTGACTTGGACTTGAGCACTGATGACTTAGACTTGGACTCGTGCATTAACTGCATTATCTGTAGCCTATTAATTAAAATGGAGCAGTCAAGCAGTAATGTTAGTCCAGCACAGTAGCAGAAACAGTTTTACATAAAGGCAGCCACAGCCACCATCAAATGGTGTGGATGGAGTCTTGTTCTGGGACTCGACTCAGACTCAACTCGAAATTTTCTTTAATGACTTGGACTTGACTCGGACTTGAATGCTGGGGACTTGAGACTGGACTCGGACTCAAAGTTTAGTGACGACTAAATGCTGGGTTGAGTTACTGTTTCTCTGGTGTGTGTTGTGAATCTATAGTTTATTTTGATTAACAGCAAAAGGGTAAAAGTTGGTGTGACCCAAATACAGCAAAAAAAACAGTTTTCCATCACTTGATAAAATGCATTTAATTAATAATTTTTTTGCATGACTACTCCCCCACTTGTGAGGGAGGTCACAAGGAAAGGAATGGACATGTCAGTCTAAATGGGTTCCGTGCTGGTTTGTCCACCCTCCTCCTCTCTTGTGCACACTCCTTCCAGTGATGTGAAATACTTGGAAGTGCATCTCCTAGTAGATCAGACTTCACAGCACCTTATACAATGGGATCCACTCATTCCTACTAAATGGAAAAAAATTGATTAATTCCACAAATTTCTGGGTGAGAATGGCAGGGCCTACTGACACTTTGTTCTCTACTTTTGGCTCTTGTATTCTATTTCCTGTAGTACCAGAGAATAAGTTTGCACATCCCCATAAATACACTCAAATAGACTAACTCTTGCTCTCCAGTGTGACCAAGCATCTTTGGCAACAGTGGTCTTCTTGGTGGAACTGGAGCTGGTGTAGTGGGGTTCTGGGCATAGGGATGATTGCTACCCCCTTTCCACCAATGAGAACTAGGTGCTACTTCTGGGATGGTACTGATGCCAGTTTGGAGTTGGTTCAACTTGTGAACCTTCTAAAAACTGATTTGTTTTTCCACAGGCTAGGGAGCCACCATAGAGCCACATCGTTACATCACCATTCATGTTGTGGTACTTGAGATTGGTCTTGGTCTCAAGGCCAGTCTCCAGACCACTTTATGAAGGTCTCAGCCTTGTCTCAGAATCAACTGCATTTTCACTCGGTCTTGGCTTGGTCTCAAACATAGAGACCTCTGGATTTTATTTCAAGACCGGTCAAAACCACAACTGTGTAGATTTCACTAAATTGGTTATGTATTCTCTGATTTATTTGTTAACATCATGACTGTGATTGGATGTAAAATTTCCTGCTTCAAATGCGACCAATAATGTCACTCATTGCTAATTTGAAAATTTTCTTCCTGTTAACAGCTGTCACCCCTCCCTGCCCCCCTTCACACACACTGGTCTGATCCTGGTCTTGACTCAGTCTCACCCTGCCTTGGTCTTGACTTGATCTTAACCCTTCAAAGTCTTGGTCTTGCCTTGTACACTTTCATCTTGGTTTAGATGGTCTTGACTACAATACTAATCACTGTATATGTTTCTGCTTTCCCAGCAATGTTAGCAACAAGCACAACAACAGCAATGGTGGACTACATTGTCTCTTTACAAGTGTTGCTCCTGGCTTTGTGATCAAAGATCTTGTCTGGTCCAATGCAGTTGTGCTGCTCTTTTTTTTTATGGCAATCACAAAGTATTAGTTGGTCTTGTTGGTCACCATAATCCCACCCCCAGCTTCTGATGGAAGTGGTTCTTGGCTCTAGGACAGCAAAATGTTGGTGCTGCTCTTGAACCAGCTTTCCTGGTTTTCTTTGTCTGTTGAAAGAACTGGTTTGAGATTAGACACTAGCTTCTCGAACTGCTTTGGTGGAAAAGGGGCATCTGTCCTTGTTCTCTGGTCCTGAGAAGAAGACCCACTTGACCTACTCTGCAGTGCCAGCTGGAAGTCGGGTGGTGAATGTTTCAGTATTCTGATCATGTTATCTGGCTATTTGTGGTCAAGTGTCAGTCCCAGGAATCATCTGTGGGAATCAAAGAAACCTTAAGGTAAGGCAAAGGGCTGATCCCCTTCCTCCATAGTTCACACCATGGATCAAGCGATTATTTCCAACCATGCCCCAAATTTCTGAGAGGACTTGTGATTGGACATTGTGGAAATGTGGAGCAGAGCAACATCAGTGTCATTCTCATTCTCTCCGAATCTTTTTTTATTTTTTATTTTGCTAAATTGTCAGCAGCACTGGTTTGCACTTGAATCATTAAAATGAACATGATTTCATCTTGTAACTGTACTGAACGAGTTGCTGTGTGACTTTGTGTGTCTCACATCTCTGTTCATTCGATTTCTACTGATCTGTGACATTAAGGATCAAATGTCTGATGTTTATCTGAAGTACAAACTCACACTTACTGGGATTAAAGACATTGTCTGCTCTTCAGTGTGTGTACTGTGTATCTGAGTTTTGTGACAGTTACTTTGTGATACCTGATGTTTGAAGTATGATATTTCTTTGAACTACAAACAATTTTTCCCTGTTGTGTTTGACATGACTGCTGAAAGTTGATATGAAATGTGTGTGCCAGTGTCTGAGAGAGAAATAGAGATAGAACAAGAGAGATTGGAGGTTTGATTTTCGTGTCACTGTGTTTCTCTGAAGATCTCTGACATTAAAGATCTTTGGTCTAATGTTTATATAACCCTTACCAGGGAATTTGTAGCATTTTATTTCCTGTTGTGTGTGTGTGATTGCTGGAGGTTTTGGATGTTTGATTGCTGTGACGGCGTGTCTCATATCTCTGTTCTTTTGTTTCAGTCTCTGCAGACACTTGACATTAAAGATCAAATATCTGATTTTTGCATGTTTATCAGAAGCACAAACACATACTTACTGGGATTAAAGACATTTTGTGAGGAAGATGGTTTTCTCCCCTGTTGTGTTTGACAGCATGGTCATGGTTGTTATAGTTTGAAGGTTGTGTGCAGTTTTTAAGTTCCCCTTAGTCGTATTTAGCTCTGTGCTGGATTTTAAAATTGCGAGTAAAGAAAAAAAAAGTTAGATTATGACTAGACACTCAGGCCCACCTTGCAAAATGCAGAGAATAAACAAAACTATACATGTTTTGTATAAAACTATACAAGTAGTATAGCTACTAATAGCAGCATGGTGGTGCAGTAGTTAGCACCGTCACCTCACAGCAAGAAGGTTCTGGGTTTGAACTTCATGGCCGATGGGGGCCTTTCTGTGTGGAGGTTTCCCCCACAGTCAAAAGACATGCAGATTAGGTAAAAATACCCAGCCACTGGGGTTGAACAAGCCTGTGCATACTCAGTGCCAGTCCCAAACGTAGATAGATTGACAAGGGCTGCATCAGGAAGGGCATCCGGTCTAAAAAAACCTATACAAAATCAAATATGCAGATCATGATAATCCACTGTGGCGACCCCTAATGGGCGCAACTGAAAAAAGAAGAAAAAACAAAACTACCGGTATATAAAATTCAAAACTGGAAGGAATCAGCACAATCTCATCAGCTACTATTAAATTCAGCTACTATATTTTGCTAGTGATGGTATAAAATGTGTTATAGCAACTTGATAGGCTCCAGCTTGCCCGCAACCCTGCATAGTGGATGGATGGGTTCTGATCCCATTCACTTCTCACATATACACTCCTCTGACAGCTTTTGATTTCCCCTTTCTTTATTTGGACATTGTTTCCTGTTCTCATTAATGCTCATGCTCTCTGTTCAGAATCCGAATCGCCTTTATTGTCATTATAATTTACATTATAACGAAATTTGATTGCAGCTCCAAGAGGTGCTTTGCAGGTGCATAAAAATAATACAAACTCTAAAACAGATAGACAAAAAAAATTAATTTAGAAAATATTGCACGTTTAGTTATATTCGCTTCACAAAACACTAAAAATAAACTCGAAAAAATTAACAAAACCATTGCTGATTGCTTCCACCAGTTCTTTCTTTTCCAGTAATTAATTTATGAGTTTATGAACTATGGATTAATTGCACGATTCCATCAGTCTCTTCTGTTCATGCAGGTTTGGAAAATGGTAGGCACTAGGTTCAAATGTTTGCTGTTTTTTTACTATCCCAAATGACCAAACAGTTCTAAAGACTTAGAGAGGAAGTACCTCCTGGAAAGCTCCCCTGAGAACTACATACTTTAAAGGGATTTTTCTGTTTGCATTCACACTGAAAGTAGGAATGCTGAAGTGACGCAAGTTGGTTTGCAAGCATGACATTAGCAGGAAATGTTCGCAAAGATTTTTATATTTCACTTAGACACATCAAAATTGTGCTGTATTTCCTCCATCAGATATACACTCAGTAAGGGCTGAACTTCTCCGTTGGTCCATTTGTCTGTTTGTTTTTTTTCTACAACAGTTCTAAGAACAGCCCTGTGATGACCTGGCGACTTGTCCAGGGTGTACCCCGCCTTCGCCCGTGGTCAGCTGGGATGCAACCCTGTAGAACAGGATAAAGCAGCTAGAGATAATGAGTTCTAAGAACTATGAAAAAGTTCCTCTGGTCTGAAAGCGGCTCATAGATCATGCTCTTGACCTCAACAGCTTCAACATGTCACCAAATGTACTTTGGCACTAAACGACCCAAAGTCAGAAAGCATGCAAGTATGAAAAACAACCTCCAAAGTGTCTATGGAGGGGGTGGAGGCTTTCAAGCTGTTCAGAACTCTTTGGGTTTCTCAGTTCCTTAATCCCACCCTATAACACTATCAATTAAAAGGGTTTTTTCGTGCATTATATGGAATTCTTTAGAAAGCTTTAACACTAAACATTGATATTGAACAGCTAGTTCGTACTCTTACTAAAAAAAATCTTCATTGTTTAGCCAAGTTTTTCTAACCAATATGATCAACAGTGTTTAAAGTGATTAACCAGGAAACTTTTTAATTACTGTGATGACCTGGTGACTTGTCCAGGGTGTACCCTGCCTCTTGCCCATAGTCAGCTGGGATAGGCTCCAGCTTGCCTGCAACCCTGCACAGGATAAACGGTTACAGATAATGGATGGGTGGATGGATTTTGAAATTATGGGGTTATGAACCGTCATCATTATACATTAACCCAAGATGTTCTAGACGAAAAAAATTAAGCGGACTTTAGCTTTAAAACATGTTAAAGTTGTAACATCAGTCCACTGGGCCGTTTCTCAGTGTATTACATTTTAAGTAGTATAAATCTAGTGGTTTGTGAAGGAGTAGTGTCTTTATATCTTCTCAAAGATGGGTAAATGCACTGGGACTGTCATGGCATGGCTATCCTTTGGAGAAACCAAGTAAAGTGGCTTCATCAAGTAAAGCAAGAAAACTTTACTCCTGGATAAAGCAACAAATTGTGCAGTGAGCATTTTACAGAAGATTGTTTTGTGGAGGACTTGTGTGAAAAAAAATCATCACTGGGAAGAAGCAAGACACGAGGCAGAGACAACAACTGAAGCCAGATGCGATCCCGACTTTGTTTCACCACAAAACACAGACAGCACGACAGCACACTGTGTCACACATCAAACGGATAATAGATAAGCAGGTTAAAAATATATATATAATTTAAAAAAAAATAAACTAGTCACTACTTTATTTTGATTCCTTTTGTAATACTGCACTGCCATAATTTTTGTGGAGAAATGCAAACAAATTGACCAAGAAGTCCTGCTAGACCATTATACTATAGTCTAGCACTTGTACACCTCTGCTGTGCTCGCAGAAAATGACATCACACACGGAGTTATGGTGGCCTCCCTGACAAAAAAAAATAGTCTCGTCTATTTTCATCACTTTAGTAGTTATATCGTTAAGAACATATTCAACATGCAGCGCTTTTTTAAATAAAGGACAGACATAAAGACCGACTTTTAGCTCAATCTGTTTATTTGCAAGATATTTCCTTTAAAAAAAAAAAAAAGCATATCTATGGTGTTTGATTTGCTGTTTAGCGAAAACCAGTTTATGCTTGGTGTACATATTTTCCAGTGTCCTAGCAACTGTGTAGAGGTGTACATCTAAAAGTTGCAGGGATCTACAAATCTTTATTTTCATGCAGGTGGCAGGTTATGGTCAGATATGAAGCACCTTTATTAGCAATCAGATTTTCTGCTGAAGTGGGTGGGATTAGTCAGAAAATGTTAGGAGCAGGTAGGATTGGTCAGACTTTCTATGTGAATGCTGTAGGCAGGAATTGGTCAGAATTCCTGCAGGAGACTGTGGGATTGTGTCAGAGTGCAGTCACTTACAGATGCATGTGAAGAGGAGAGCAGGGAAGGAGACTGTAGACGAAGCCAAAACAAGAAACTGTTTTGTAACTGTTTTGTGAAGTCAGGAAACAAGCAAAGGTCGGGCAATTGGCAAACAACATAGAATAGGCGAGACAAAGGTTATAAACAAAATAAGGCAAGCAAAGGTCAGAAAATTGAGCGGCAGTCAGAAAATGCAAGGCTTGGTATGGACTGGATTAAGCAGAATGATACTTCACATTGGAGTGGTGTGAGAGAGTGGCTTAAGTCGGGGGAGAGTTAATTAGGGAGATGCATGGCAGTTATAATTAATACTCTGGTGACACTGCGGTTCTTGGGGATTGTAGTTCTGAGTGTCCATGTTTGTAGTTTGTTTGTTCTCAGCAGATTTACTGACAGAACGCCCCCCGAGGAGCTCCCTCTGGGAGCTATAATCTTTCAAGGATGCCCCCTACCTCGTGGTGCAGGTTTGTGTGGGTGTAGGGCATGGAACTCTTGCTTGAGGAGAGGGTCTAGAACATCCTTGGCGGGAACCCAGCTTTGTTCTTCGGGTCCATAACCTTCCCAATCTACCAGGTATTCAACTTGCCCTCTTCTGTGTCTAGAGTCAAGGATCTTATTTGGTAGATGGGCTCACCCCTCTAAAAGGTGTTCAGGGTGTTCTTGAACTGGTGTGTTTTCAGCAAGGAGGCCCGGGATGGCTGGTTTCAAGTTGGAGACGTGGAACATGGGAGATAATCTGCCGTGAAGGGAGAGTTCTAGGCGGTAAGAAACTTCATTAATGCGATGCAGTACCTTGAATGGCCCAATGTAACGTGGCTGGAGCTTTCTGCAGGTGTTGGGCTCTCTGAGATTTCTTGTCGCCACCCATACTCTGTTACCTGGGGAAAAGTCTGGGTTGTCTCCTCTGTGTTTGTCTGCGTATTCTTTATACTTAGCATTGACTGTTTCCAAACATTGGTGAACCTCCTCCCATACTGTTTGGCTGCGTGCGAACCAATCCTCCCCAGCCTGTACCTGGCTTGGCACATTATCTCAGGGGAACAAGGGTAGTTGATAGCTGAGTATGCACTGAAATGGAGTTAACTGTATTGTAGAGTGTCTGAGTGAGTTTTGTGCATACTTGGCCCATGAGGGGGGAAAAAAAAAAAAAAAAAACACATGCTCAGTCCCCCTGGTTGCACATGCAGAAAATCCTCAGGAAGTAGCCGATTTCCTGGTTGGCTCTCTCAGCTTGACCATTAGATTGAGGGTGGTAGCCTGATGTAAAGCCAACCTCTCCATGAAGCAGGTCCAGAAGCAAGAAATGAATTGAGAGCCCCAGTCACTGACTATGTCTTCTGGGATACCATAGTATCTAAAAACATGCTGGAAGAGGAGTTCTGCTGTTTGGGATGCCAGGTAAAGGGATGTGCTTAAGAGCTATCGAGAAATGGTCAATGGTTATGATAATGGTTATGTTTCCTTCTGAGGGAAGGAGGGAGGTCAGTGAAGAAGTCAATGGCTATATGGGACCAGGGTCTCTAAGGAGTGGGGAGGGGGCACAACTTGCCGGCAGGAGGGGTTCTAGGAACTTTATCCTGCACACAAGTAGAACAAGATGCAATTAAGGGATTAATTTCAGTAAGCATATTCTCCCACCAATACTTGTTTTTCAGCATTTGATGGGTAAAAGGTTGAGTGGGATCTGGATGCTGGAGGACCAGAGCAGAGGTGAAGGCCTGCTTGAGACATTGGAATGCTTCCTCGGCCATGGGGTTCCACTGGCGGTGCTTTGGTCCCTTCTTCAGCAAGGTCGTTAAAGAGGTGGCTATTATACTGAAGCCCCTAATGAACTGATGATAGAAGTTCGTGAATGCCAAGAAACGCTGAAGCTCCCTTATGGAGGTAGGTGTGGGCCAGGACGTAACTGCGGAGACCTTAGAGGAGTCTGTGCTAACTCCCTCAGTGCTAATAACATATCTTAGGAGTGAGATACGAACTTGAAACTTGCACTTCTCGACTTTGACAGAGGTGATTCTCTAGCAGGCATTTAAAAACTGTTCTAATGTTCTTCTGGTGATGTTCTTCATCTGGGGAGTAGATCAGGATGTCATCTATGTACTTGATGGCATATCTACCTAGCATGGCCCATAGCATGTTATTGATTAGGCACTGGAATATGCTAGGCGCTGAAGAAAGACCATACAGTACTCAAAATGGCCAGCAGTCATGGTAAAAGCGGTCTTCCATTCATCGTCCTTTTTGATCCTGATCAGATTGTACGTGCTGCGTAGATCCAACTTTGAAAAGATCTTGGCTGATCTAAGTTGTTCTAGGGCCGCAGGCACAAGAGGAAGGGGATAAGGGTATTTGACAGATACCTGGTTCAAACCTCTAATCAATGCATGGCCAAAGTCCACTGCCTCACTTCTCTATGAAGAAGCACCCTGCAGAAGCTGGAGATTTGGAAGGTCGGATGCATCCTTGCTTAAGGGCTTCTTGAATGTACTCTTCCATTGCAGCATGTTCTTTCTGGGACAGAGGATTATTTTACACACACACACACACACACACACACACACACACACACACACACACCTGTGGTGGTGACATGCTTGGCAGTAAGTCAATAGCACAGTCATAGGGTCGATGTAGTGGTAGTCCACATGCCTTTCCCTTGCTAAAGACCTTCTGCAGGTCCATGTAACACTCAGGAACTCCATCCAAGGAGTCTGGTTGAGGACTCCCCACAGTTGTGGAGAAAAGGTTGACTTGGGGATGAGAAATACAGTTCTGAAACCATGTAGGAGACCACTGTAGAATTTCCTTGTTCTGCCATGATATTACGGGATCGTGAAGCTGAAGCCATGGATAACCGAGAATGAGATTGTGACTTACAGTGGTGGTGACAAAGGGAGATGTGCTCAGAACGTAGAACTCCCACTTGGATATGAATCGGCATGGTCCGCGTGGTGACGAAAACATCTATGGGCCCTCTGTCAATGGTCCTAATGCTGAGTGCGCTTTGCAGAGGGGTTGTGGGCAGGTTGAATTTCTGCACGATAGCACGGCTGATTAAGTTCCCCTCCGCCCCTGAATCAATAAAAACACAAAGGATGTGTTTGGAGTCTGTAAGCTTTAAGAACACAGGAACCTTAAAGGACTTGGAATTAAATTCTCACCGGACTCACAGTACGTGTAGAATCTTCTTCTGGAGCTTTAAAGGAAGGACGAATGTGAGTTGTTCAGCTGATGTTCAGAGCTCCCACAGTAGAAGCACAAACCCTCCCTTCTCCTTCTTTCAAGCGTGATAGCCAGGTGTGTGAGACTTCCATGGGTGAACTGTCCTTGGAAGTAGGAATCGGCTTAGCGCTTTCCTGAATGGAGGGTCAGTGTGTCAACAGATGATCAAGTCGAATGGCTAAATCAATAAGAGAATTCAGGGTGAGCTGTTCATCTCGGCAGGCTAGTTCACTCAGAATAGCAGGGCGCAGACCTTGGCAGAAAATGGCTTTCAAGGTGAATTCGTTCCATCCACTAGTTGCCATTAATGTTCTGAAGTCTAGGGCATATTCAGCCATACTACAGGAATCTTGCGAGATGATAAGCAGGCTTTCTCCCATTTCAATCCCTTCAGGTTCATGGTTGAAAACTCTCTTAAGCAAAGAGAGGAACTGCTCATAGGAAGTTGTCTGCTCACGGTCCTTGTTCCAAACCGCACATGTCCAGCATAGTGCTTTGCCTGTGAGAAAGGAAAGAAACTTAGCGATCTTATGTTTATCGGAAAGGTTAGGCATGGTAGTGAAATACATGGAGCATTGAAGTAAGAAACCTTTACAGTCGATAGCATCTCCAACGAATCTCGCCAGTGACGGAAGCTGTAGTGCGGGGCTAGGAATGGACTCGGGGCATGGTAGGAGGGCCTGTGACATCACGGCTGCTAGCTGTATCATACGGGTGTTGAGATCTGCTAGCATCAGTTGGTGTTCTCCCAGTAAGCGTCCCTGAGCATTCAGAGCAGTCTGCTTCGCCTTTTCTGCTACATCCATAATGGCGAAATATGCTGTCAGAGTGCAGGCACTTACAGATGTATGTGCAGAGGAGAGCAGGGAAGGAGACTGTAGATGAAGCCAAAACGAGAGACTGGAGGCACGGTCAGGAAACAAGCAAGAGTTGGGTGATTGACAACCAATGTAGAATAAGTCATAAACAAAATAAGGCAAGCAAAGGTCAGAAAATGCAAGACTTGATATGGAGTGGATTAAATAGAACAATACTTCACATTGGAGTGGTGTGAGAGAGTGGCTTAAATAAGGGGAGAGCTAATTAGGGAGCTGTGTGGCAGCTGTAATTAATTCTCTGGTGCCATAGGGTGCTATGGTTCTTGGGGATTGTAGTTCTTAGTGTCCATGTTTGTAGGTTGTTTGTTCTCAGCAGATTTACTGATAGATTGGTAAAAAAAATTTTCAGGAGTTTGATGGAATTGGGATTGAGAGAGGAATAAAAAGAAAAACAGTACTGGAGACACCTCTATACCAATCCTCATGATTTCTATAACTACTTAAATGATGAGTAAATTGTGTTCATGTTCCCATATCATGAATACCCTATTTTTCAAATCCCGACCTAACCAATCAGGCTGCAGCTCAGAGAGCAAGTGAAAGGAAAAGCTATAGAGAGGCTGGTATGGCTGTTTGCAGAAGCTGCAAGTGGAGACAGAAAGTTGCTGAGATGCATCTGTGTGTGAGTGACAGTGAGCAGCAGTGCGTTCCTCCTCCGTCTCACACTGCTGTCATGTGACATGTTGGTGGCAGGGAGCTGCCAATCAAAAGTCAGTGATCATCTACAAGACATAGAGACAGAGAGAGAGAACTGCAATTTCTCATGTATGTATTTACATGCTTTCATTTTATTATTATTATTATTATTAGTAGTAGTAGTAGTAGTAGTGGTGGTGGTGGTATGTGTATTAATATTGTCATTCACATTCACAGCTCTTCTTTCATAAAGAAAAAATAAAATAATAATTATTTATTCAATCTTAATTGTATATTAACACATTCTAATATGTCTTGAATATTTTTTGGCAATGATACTTCTATCAGTGAGCTCAGGTACATAATTAGACATTGGCTAACTGATTTCACTGACTCTTATGGAATTAATCACAAGCTTACTTACCTTTCCTTTCCTTTCCTTTCATCTCATCTCATCTCATCTCATTATCTCTAGCCGCTTTATCCTGTTCTATAGGGTCGCAGGCAAGCTGGAGCCTATCCCAGCTGA
>JANZLB010000016.1:13568881-13582333 GCA_026167865.1 Notarius quadriscutis
GTTTACGGCCATTGCTTTGACATATGGACTGATATATTGCATAGCATATTTCAAACACTCATAACTTGCTATAGCAGCGAGAAAATAGCTATCGAAAATGCATTCCTATATTTAATAAAATGAGATGAATAGAATTTAGATAAAAAAATTGCCTTCAGTTCTCCTTTAAATACTTGTGAATTTAATAAGTAATTTCTGTAAAGAATAAATGCACAATACGCAGCTTGTCAGGGTACTAAGAAACTGTAAAATGTAAACTCCTCTGTCCTGAAGATGTTGGAAAAAGTAGTTAAAGCTTCACCTTTCATAAATGTTAAACATTAATTAAATAGTTCATTAATTAATTGATTGATTACTTAATTAATCAACCAATCAATTAATGTCTCTTTACAGAAAACTTCACCACACACACATTTTTAATCTGTTCATGTGGATCCTCCACTGTAAGAATCCCTATGAATGAGCTGTTGCTATAGAAATGATAATGTGAATTAATATAAACCTGTGATGTTCAGAGCTGCTGCTATAGAAAATTAATCAACACATTCTGACCAATCAGAATCCAGAATTCAGCAGTGCTGTGGTGTTGTTCCACAGTAACAGCCTCAGTAATTAGTGAAGTCATTAAGAGTGCACATGCTTGAGTCATATTTGTCACACACACATTAACAGCTTTAACTGTCATTCAGAACAGTTCAGTATTCAGATTAAGCAGCTTGTTCACTCTGCTTTTTTTTTTTTTACTAGTGTTGGGCAACAGACTGCCAAAGAAGTGCTTCTATTTTATATTTTATTATCACAGATGTACCTTTTTAAACCACTGTAGTATCTGTGTCCATTTCATTGACTTATCACAATATGCGTCATATCTAATGTGATGGATTGGACTCTCTGATGTTAACTCTGAATTTTATTGTCCTGTATACTGCTGTATACATGAAGGAAAATTGACAAACGTGATTTTCTCTCACTTCTGTCTGATCAAGCGGTCTAAGGAGCTCACCGATTTGGTTACCTACAATGAACATACATCGACTCGATAATGCTCTGCGGCCTGGGGATGTAGAAAATGTCGATACCTGGAGCCCTAATTCTCCTGGAAAGAAATGAAAAGGAGGAGAACAGAGTCTTGAACCATTTCATACTGAAATATGAAGCACTGTGATTGAGAGGATAATTATATTATTCAGAATGTGATCAAAATGTGATGTGGAAATTGTTTTCCTTGTGTGACTAATTAATTAATTTCATAAAGCTTGGGTGTACTTTAAGGTACACCAAAGTCAGCGTTAATTTCGAGAAAAATTTTACATTTAGTTTTAGTTGCTTACTGAAAATTATAGTTACATTTTAGTCACATTTTAGTCTTTTTCAGTGTTTTGTTTTAGTCAAGATTTAGTCCATGGAACTCAGATTTCATTTTATTCTAATTTTAGTCAATGTTTTGATCATTATTTTTTCACATAGTTTCATGACACTTGTAAAATGTGCCTTGTAGCTTCAAGATTGGCTGTTATGAGAGAGGTATGGCCGGATGTGTGCAGGGTTTTTTGATTGTTTGTTTTTATTTTGGTACATGATTGTTGTTGTTGTTGTTTCTATGTGGATGTTATGTAGATTTAACCATGATTCTGTTACCAAAGATCTTAGAATATACCAAAACAGAACAACAAAATTAATTTCTATGGGAGCAAAAGTGGAACAGTTCCGGTCTCATAAGTGGGCGTGTCACTTTACGCCACAAATGAAATTTTCCTGGGGTTTGGCATTTTGGAAAAGAAAAATTAAACAATTTCTACCATGAAAAAAAATAAAATAATATTCTCTTGAGTGTACTATTTGGTTTAATGTAAGAATTTGTTTGTTAAAGAATTTGTTTTGCACAAAAGAACCAGGAAAAATAGATACGGATAAGAAATCAGCAAACATCTTATTTAGTTTATTTCTTATCCTGCTGTATTACCACCACAAAGTCCCTGTGTTGGGAAGTCATGGCCTCATGGTTAGAGAAGCTGCTTTAGGACCAAAAAGTTGCCGGTTTGATTCCCTGGATCAACAGGAATGGCTGAAGTGCCCTTAAGCAATGCACCTAAGCCCTACTTGACATATGTTGTAAGTCACTCTGTATAAGAGCATCTGCTAAATCCCAGTAATATAATGTAATAAAGTCAACAGCATCCTTAATTGTGAACTTGATCTGAGAAATTTCAAACTGTCCAGGCTGTTGTCCAGCATTACCCATTAGCATATGTAGCCATTAGCATGACTGTCCATGGTAGCAATCTGGCTGAAATGAAGTCGGTTTTTCCTGAAACAGTTCTCTATCATTGTGGTCTTGCAGTGATCACAGGTACCTGGGAATATGTTGTAAATATCTATTAACCCTCCCAGAGAGAAACAATAGTCAATGTTTTGGTGAAAACCATGGACCTCCTAATGAATGGAGCACTGGGTCATTCTGGTCTGCATGAAAGGGTATCAGTTCCCTGTCCCCTTCCAAAATAAAATATGGAAGTGGTTATACGTTTGCAGCTCTTGTTCCGCCTCTATCCTCTTTTGCTGGTTGGATGGCACAGTGGTGTACTGGTTAGCACTGTTGCCTCACAGCAAGAAAATTCTGGGTTTGAGCCCAGTGGCCAATGGGGACCTTTCTGTGTGGAGTTTCCATGTTCTGTCTGTGTCTGTGTGGGTTTCCCCCACAGTACAAAAATGTGCGTTTAGGTTAACTGGCTACTCTAAATTGCCCATAGGTATGAATGTGAGTGCACAGAAAGTAACTGTCCACCCTACTGCTGCAATTCTGGTCAAGTCAACCAACCATGGTTTGCCTCAAGCCCAGCTTGGGTTCAGCAGTAACGACAATGATGGTTAGCTAGTGAAGACAGCATTTTGTTCACTGTGATGGTGATGATGACTATTTTCATATAAAGATGTTACTTCGTTCAGACCAACGCCGTGTGTGTCTGTCCTGACTCATAATCCTATTAGAATCCAGGGGCATGTGAAAACAGTGCAAGCTGGATCCCTTCACTTCCCAAATATGGTCAGGAATGTGAAACAGGGACAGTAACATACTGTAATGTATTTTTCTGAAAGATATTTCTCCTGGCTGTAAAAATTCCCTTGAGAAGTAAGCTAGGTTGCTTGCTTGGTAGACAGCCATGGCCTAATGGTTAGAGAAGCAGCTTTGGGACTAAAAGGTTGCTGGTTTGATACCCTGGACCAGCAGGCCCCTAACCCCTTGCTGCTCCCCAGGCTGCTCTGGTTATGTTGTACACTGCTCTGGATAAGAATGCCTGATCAGGGCCAGATATTTCATCTTGTTTTTCATCATCAGAGCATAATGTTGTTAATGCTGTAGTCATGTTGTCTGTTGTTGCCCAAATGAGGATGGGTTCCCTTTTGAGTCTGGTTCCTTTCAGGGTTTCTTCCTCATGTCGTCTGGGGTAGTTTTTCCTTGCCACCGTCACCACAGGCTTGCTCATTGGGGATAGATTAGGGATAAAATTAGCTCATATCTTAAGTCATTCAAATTCTGTAAAGCCGCTTTGGGACAATGTCTATTGTTAAAAGAACTATACAAACAAACCTGACTTGATTTGACTTGATCCCTGAGCACTGCAGGGAGCCTGGGACACTTCCAGGACCAGTGCCACATGATGGAGGTGGGGGCAGTGGTATGAATCCCTGATGCACCAAAGACCATTCCCAATCATGCTGGAGCATACTGAATACTGGTGAGTATCCAAGGGTTACATACCCCACGTTGGTGGATTCACGCTGTAATCAGACTTCCATCCACAAAATCTTGGTGCAAGGTGAGGCATTGGGTCCAGCATATTTGATGATGGTTTTGTGTGCTCATGGGGATGTTCACCAATACACACTGGTGTCTGTCTAAATCCAATGTTGGGGGGGAAAAAATCATATTGTGGAGGCAGCAGTTAGTCATGTTATACACCACACACCCACTAATTCTAGGAACAGATTGGCCAGGGTTTAACTATTTAATGGAGTGAGTAGTGGTGGGTGGGTCCTGCAGTAATTAGTCAAGGGGGAGTGTAGCATTAGCTGAGGAGGCTGTCCCAGAGCCATCTACGTCAGCTTTGCGTCAGTGACATGGAGAGTAGGGAGCACCCCAGCCCTCCTCTCTCTCTCTCTCTCTCTCTGGGGGATTCCCAAGAGGACTTTCCTCTCGAGCAGGCATGGGATGAGATTCTTTTGACCAAGTGAGAGTAATCGATGAGCTGGAGGGTTTGACCAATGTTGCATTCGCCTGCCTGTACCTTTCAATAATTAAGAATAGGCTGTATCGAGTGATGCAGGACACTCAAACCGGTAAAAAAGTGACACACTTGTTGGTCCCAAAGAGCCGCAGGGAAATCATATTCCATGCAGCTCATTATAATCCTATGGCAGGATAAAACACTGACTTGTCTCATGGCCTGCTTTTATTGGCCAGGGATTCGCGGGGATGTCCGCAGGTCATGTATGGCATGTTGTGAATTCCACCTGGTGAATCCCGTGGCCACCCCAAAAGCACTATTGTGCCCTCTTCCCCTAATTGAGACCCCTTTTGAATGAATTGGGATGGATCTTGTCGGGGTATTAGATTGGTCTGCATGAGGGTATCGCTTTATTTTAGTCCTAGTGGACTATGCAACACAATACTTGAAAGCAATACTGCTGCATTACATTTCCACACGTAATGTCACAGAGGAACTATTTTTAAAATTATCTCCCAAATTGGGATTCTGAAAGAAATCCTGACTGATCAGGACACTACATTTTTGTCATGCATGCTTTGTGAGCTCTAGGAGTTGCTGGGGATTAAATCAATCCGCACAAGCTTTTATCACCCACAGACATATGGCTTGATTGAGCAGTTTAGCCAAACCCTTAAAACTAATTCATAAGTTTGTGTGCAAAGACCCATTTAACTAGAATAAATGGATTGAATAAAAATGAAATTCAATACATTCTCACCCTGCATGGAAAACTCCATACAACCCAACCCTAACCCAGGAGAATTTGTGGCAGGTGCAAGAACATTAGTTCTGGCTGTACAACTGCACCTGTGGGAGTTCACAACGGGAGATAAAGTACTCCTATTATTACCCACATTGAGCTCTAAACTTCTTGCCAAGTGGCAAGGGCCCTTTGATATCCTATGGCAAACTGGAGACGTCGACTATGAGGTGAAAGCAAATGGAAAGGGGCAAGGCACTGCAAATATACCACCTCAAGTTGCTAAAGCTATGGAACAATGGGGTCCCTGTGGCATTGACAATGGTAGTTCTGGAGAAGGAGGAGTTGGGGCTGGAGGTAAAAACAAAATCCACCGTACAATTCAGCCCAGTCACCTGTGGAGACCACCTCTCGCCATCTCAAATCATGGAGATTGCCAAATTGCAAGCAGAGTTTTTGACGTGTTCTCGCTCCTTCCCAGACACTTCCACCTCCTAGAACTCCACATCAAGATGCCCCCAGGAGTGGTGGTGCATAACTGCCCATACCGCTTACCCAAAATTAAGAAAATTGTATTTGGGGACAAACTCCAGGTCATTGTTTGAAATGGGAATAATCGATTTGCACAGCGACTGGAGCAGTCCTGTGGTCTTAGTCCCCAAGGACAATGGGTTGGTCTGGTTCTGTGTGGACTGCAGAAAGGTCAATATGGTGTCTAAATTTCATGCGTATCTGATGCCTCACATTGACAAGTTGCTCGATCAGTTAGGTGTGGCTCGTTTTGATTCAACACTGGATTTAACAAAGGGATAGTGACAGATTCCCTTGACTCCCCTATCCTGTGAAAAAAGTGGCTTTTTCCACCTTGTTCAGTTTACACCAGTTTGTCACTCTTCCCTTTGGGTTATTCAGTACCCCAGTGATGTTCCAATGTCTCATGGACTAAATCCTTTGCTCACACGCTGTCTATGCTGCAGCCTACCTCGATGACATTTTATTTATGAGTGAGTGAGTGAGGCATAAAACACCTTAGGGCTGTTTTGGAGTCATTGAAACTCACAGGGCTCATGGCTAACCCAAAGAAATGTGTGATTGGGCAGGTGGAAGTATGTTATCTGGTCTTCCACTTGGGTCATGGGCAGGTGCATCCCCAAACTGACAAGACTCTTCAGCTCAGTCCAGCAACCATCCTAGGAATAGGAAACTCCGAATTCAAGTCCCAGCAACTCCAAACTACTGTGAGGACAGTTCTCTGAAAAAGGATACTGGCCAGCTGCAGCGCCTCCACCCAGTGGATACATGTTTCGGCTTCCAAACCTGTACCCACTGCTGAGTGTCAGGAAGAGAGGGTGACGCTGGGATTGCACACCCCATTGCCACTTTAATCCATTACTGTGCAGGTAATTCTCTCTGCCATTTCATCCTCAACCTTTATCCATCATCTCAAGTCCTGCGGCGAGGGACAAGTGGTGACGGAGGCAGGGAGAGGATGCTCCTGGGAGCCTCCAGTCACAAATCCACACACATGGCGGTTCTGGTGTGATGGTCACTCAAGGGATGACCTGGAACAACATCCCTGTTCGTATCTTGCCAGGACGACAAGGCAGCCCTATATAGGGACAGCACTGCCTTCTCCCGCCGGAGAAGGGGGTATAAAAGAGCCCCTAAACAAAGCTTGTTCCATTCCAACTTTGGCCATTGACCATGAAGGTCTGGTCATCCATCCCTGTGGTAGAAACAGAAGGGCAAAGATTCACTTGGCAGCATGGAATGTTCGAGCGCTGCAAGACAATCCAAACAGTCTGGAATGCCGTACAGCCATTGTGGCTCAGGAACTTCAGTGCTACAACATAGCCATTGTAGCCCTCAGCGAAACTCGTCTACCAGAAAGCTCACATCTCAGAGAACATGGAGCTGGATATACATTCTTCTGCTCTGGACGACCTGAAAATGAACCAAGACAAGCCGGAGTTGGCTTCGCAGTCGAAAACCGTTATCTCAGCCTCCTGGACTCTGTGCCACATGGAGTAAATGAGCACCTGACGACGCTTCGCCTGCACCTGGACACTGGCTATGTCACCTTACTTGGCGCCTACGCTCCCACCATGACCCATACTGACGAGTCCAAGGAGCAGTTCTATGAGGAACTGGATAGACTCATCCAGGCTACCCCTCACTCTGACAAACTTGTGCTACTGGGTGACTTCAATGCTAGAATGGGCAAAGACTACACTGCTTGGGATAAGGTCATTGGTTGACACGGCATCATTAAGGAAAACTCAAATGGCATCCTCCTCCTTACAACCTGCTCACAATGTCAGCTTGCCATCACAAACACCCTATTCCAACAGCGCACTACTAGGAAAACTACATGGATGCACCCTAGGTCTGGACACTGGCACCAGATTGACTATGCCATAGTCCATCAGAGGGATATCAGAGAAGTCCACCACACCAGAGCCATGCTGGGTTCTACTTGTCTCTCTGACCACCATCTGCTCTGCACCACTGTAGCTTTTTCTTTCAAGGCACCAAGACACAGGGTTCATACGACACTGACAAAGAAGCTGGATGTCAGCAGACTCTCCTCCCCTACAGTGAGAATCCAACTGCATGAGAAGACAAAGTGTGCTTAACAGGATCAATACTGAGGGTTTGACTGTTGAGGATCACTGGAGCACACTCCGAGATGCAATCCATCAGTCTGTAGAGGAAGTCTTGGGTTTTGTGAAATGCACACACTGTGACCTGGTTTGATGAAAACGACGCCACAGCCCTCAACCTCTTGGACCGACTGCACCATGCCCATATGAGTTACATAATGGACAAGGTATCGCAGGACAAGAGAGACACTTACCTCAGCCTCAAGAGAGAAGCACAGACTGTCTTGCATGAGATGAAAGACAGATGGTGGAGAGAACGAACTGCTGACTTGCAGTCAGCTTCTGACAGGAAAGATACCAAAATTTTCTACACTCGACTGAAAGCAGTGTATGGACCTACCTCTCATGGCAGCACATCACTCTACACAGCTGATGGACAAATGCTTATAAAGGACCAAGCTGGTATATTAGCCCACTGGGCTGAACACTTCAATGGAGTCTTGAACCGGGTGTCAACCATATCAGATGAAGCCATCAACCAACTCCCACAAAGACTCATCTATGAAGAGCTCAATGATCCTCCCTCAGTAGCTGAGACCACAAAGGCCATTAACAGTTCTCCAAAGGAAAAGCAGCTGGTGCAGACGGGATACCAACAGAGATCTACAAGAGTGGTGGAGACATCATGGCAGTCCAGCTCACTCATCTGTTTCACTCCATCTGGGAAAAAGAGACTGTCCCACAAGACTTTAAGGATGCACTCATTGTACGCCTCTACAAACTCGGAGGAAATAGACACAGCTGTGACAATCATCGTGGGATCTCACTCCTATCCACTGCAGGCAAGATCCTTGCAAAACTCATCAACCACCTCACTGACACAATCGCTCAGGAGGTCATCCCAGAGAGCCAATGTGGGTTCTGTGCCTTATGTGGCACCACAAACATGCTCTTCTCAGCGGGACAAGTGCAAGAAAAATGCATTGAGCAGAATAGGGAACTCTTTATGGTCTTTGTTGACCTCACAAAAGCCTTTGACTCAGTCTGCTGGGAAGGCCTCTGGAAAGTGTTCAAAAAGGCTGGTTGCCTCACTTGGGTTGTCAACATCATTCAGGCCTTTCATGAAGGCATGGCTGGGCGTGTGATTCATGATGAATCCATCTCTGCCTCATTCGAAATCAGCAGTGGTACCAAGCAAGGATGTATCATGGCTCCTTTGCTAACAGCATTTCACAAAACAGCATTGTGTTTTCTGCCATGCTACATGATGCTTTCAAGGACTGTGACACAGGCATGATGATCTGCTTCAGGAGTGATGGAAGCATCTTCAACTTGAAACGACTCTGAGCAAAAACCAAGGTCTCTTTTTTTTTTTTTTTTTTGTTGCTTCGAGACTTGCTCTATGCAGACAACTATGCTCTGATTGCTCATACTCTTAAAGATGCCCAGCACATTGTTGATGCCTTTTCTAGAGCATGCAGCAGATATGGCCTCACCATCAGCAAGATGGAAGTCCTTCACCAACCAAGACCTGGGTCACCTCTGTGCACTCAATCCATCATCGTCTGTGAAGAACTGCTGAAGTCTGTAGAAAAATTTTGCTACCTTGGGGGAATTCTTGCGCAAAATGACAAGACTGATGATGAGATAACCGCACACATTAGCAAAGCAAGTTCTTCCCATGGACAACTTCAACACTGCCTCTGGTCTGATCGTGGGATACGCTTGAGCATGAAGATTCAAGTTTACAGAACCGTGGTTCTCAGCACTCTGCTCTATGGCTGCGAAATGTGGATGCAATATCGATGCCACATCAAGGAAACATCTTCATTCAAAGATTTCAAACAAGTCCAGTTGCCTTCTTTAGCACCTATGGATTAAAATGACCTAGATGACTGAGAACGTTCACAGACATATTCTGTACTAGATCCCTTACCTACATGTTTCTTCAAACAGATAATGCCAGAAGCAATCAAATATCATGTATTTAAATGCTGTAAACTAAGTTATCAAATGCCTGTCAGTTGTCCAACTATAGGCTATCAAGCCTCCTGTTTATCTCCAAGAGCCTATTAAAGGTTTTAACACAGCAGTTATGCTCATACCTACATGGGAATAACATCTATGTCAGGATGTATACCTCATCATAGCACAGAGAGAGCACTGGTTAAAGTAGTAAATGACCTACTGCTGGCCTCTGATCAGGGCTGTGTCTCCTTGCTTGTGTTGCTTGACCATAATGCAGCTTTTGAGACATTTGATCATACTATTCTTCTTGATAGACGATAGAATGTTGGTGGAGTTAAGAGAACAGCCCTCTGCTGGCTCAAGCCTTATTTCACTGATCATTATCAGCTTATAGATGTAAATGGTGACTTCACTACACATACTAAGACTTGCACATTCAGGATAAATTTAAAATTTATGTCTGGAATTTATATATTTCTGTAAAGCTGCTTTGTGACAATGTCCATTGTTAAAAGTGCACTATACAAATACAATTGAAATTGAATTGAACTGTAGTATAATTCTAAAGATTTTATTTGCATGATCTCTAAATATACAAGTAGGTAGTAATTTTATATAGAGCAAGATATCTTTAGGATTACAGATGTTTGAGCAGATCTCTGTAAATGGACCATTGCACATGACCAATGACTTGCTGTAAAATATGCTGTGACTCCTAGGTACAGTAAAAGCATATTTACTCAGTCTGTACAATTTGGCTACATTTTGTAAACATAATTCCTTCCTGCATGTAAACACAACTTCACATATCACTGATCACAGAACATGTCAAGTGAGTCTCTTTGAATTAACCTTAGCACAAATGTCAAGAAAAAAAAAAAGTGCTGGCATGATTATCTTAAATGTAATCACAAAGCCGTAAATTGCAACATTTGAAATAAATTTTATATATGTGTGTGTGTGTGTGTGTGTGTGATTACACATTTTAAAATAGAGGAGCTTTCAAAAGCCTGATTTGGCTTCATATTAATTGAGCTCATCGAGATCTGCTTAAGGTAAGACCTCCATTCATAATCACAGTAATAAAGACGCTCCAGTTCTTACTTGAGAGCACATGATGGCTACCCAGGTGACAAAGGACGTGGCCAGACTATAGTAGATATGGTGTGGGGTGGGGAAAGATGGTTACCATGTGTGGTGTGTAAAACACTTAGTTGTAGGGTTCTATACCCAACCTCAAATCTAGGGTTCTAGATTGAACATTTTTCAATGAGAATTCATTCAAAGTTTGTGTTAACAAATATACAGACCTAATTTCTATAAAAAGTTAATTTTAGTGAAATGTATAGTAATACAATGCTCCCACCTACTGGATATATTGTAAGCTGCACTCTTAAGACAGAAGGGTTTCTAGGATAATTAAGGGTTCTGAGCTTACAAAATGGGGTTCAACTTGGAACCAAGTTGTTTCTTTCATATTTCATTTCTCAATTTGTTCTTAGTTTACTAGTAGACACAAATTTACAGCAATATTGTAAAAAGAACAAATGGCACATACTTACTATAATAGATGGAAATGGAAATAATAGATTATAAATGGGAAAAAAAATGCTACAAAAAAATCTAGTACTATAAGAGGGCAATGTATGTGATTTACTGTAAAATATGCTGTGACTCCTAGGTACAGTAAAAGCATATTTACTCAGTCTGTACAATTTGGCCACATTTTGTAAACAGCATCATGTCTTATCAAAATAGAGTAAGTTAGTTTCGTAGTGCTTATAGACTCCAAAATTAGGACAGTTTCTTTTGTAAAATTCTGTAAAATCCTGTGAATGATGTGTCTTGATCAGAATATATTTGAAAATCAGTGCAGTTTCACTGACTCTCATCAAGAGTGGGGCTTGACAGAGGTGGGCTGCCCTCTTCTGGTTAGAGGGTGTTAACATTCATTTTCTCTCTCTCTCTCTCAAATAAAAATTTCATGATGTAGAGAAGTACCGAATAGTTGACTCTACGTTAGCAGCAGCCTTGCAAAGTTCAGGGAGATTTTAACCAGTAAATGGAGTTTTGAACCATTTTCAACCTATAAAATGCTTTCTTTAAAAATGAATGAACAGAGAAGTATACATTTAATGGTTAATAACCCGGAGCAGAACTTTTGAAAACACTACTTCAGAGAAAGCATTCAATTCCCCTATTTAATAGGAGAGACACTTGTACCTTCACATTGCCATGGATAAATATTTGGATTACCAGCAAGCTAAATATCCCCAAAGTTGCTAGCTAACATTAACAAACAAGCAAGCAAAGACTAGCATTTAAAAGTGTTCGTTATAACTTGTATACCTTCTGGAGCTCGCTCACATTCTGGGCATTTTTTGTTTGTTTGTTTCGTTTAGCACCACTACTGAAAACAAACATGCTAGTTATCAAGCAACCCAGCTAGCTAGCAAGATATGGTTAGCATTCAAGATAATTTATTGCTTATATACTTTACAGAGCATGAGTAGCTATGACATCCAGCTCAGACAATTCAGCTCCAGAGTGCCAGAGTGTGCCCTTCCCTGAATTTTGAATGACTTCTTCAGTTATTCAGTTCACTTCCTGAGTAACCGGGATATAAAGAACATGGACTCTAGATATGGTGTGAAGTCTAAACCTTTGCCTACAATTGTGCAAGTTCTGAGATGTGTTTTTGGACAGTGATCTTGTGTATGACTGTTTTGCCTTATCTCGTCTTTATACCTTCCCTAGCCCTCTGATCTCTGTGTGCTGTAGTGATGGAAAAGCAAAGCTTTCCAATGCACTGAAGTTTCAGTATTCAAGTTTGTTGAAAAGTGGTTCATTCCTTTTCTCAATGTTGAACATGAGTGACACCTAGTGGTCAAATAAGTAAATAGAAGTGCGACTGTGTGAGTGGGTGGCACGATGGCATAGTTGTTAGCACTGTTGCCTCACAGCAAGAAGATTCTGGGTTTGAGCCTAGTGGCCGATGGTACCCTTTCTGTGTGGAGTTTGCATGTTCTCCCTGTGTCTGTGTGGGTTTCCTCTGGGTGCTCTGGTTTCCCCCACAGTCCAAAGTCATGCAGTTAGGCTAATTGGCTACTCTAAATTGTCCATTAATCAAGCTCGGAGAGGGATGGGCTCTGCCAAGTTTAAATGCCCAAGACACACCAATGATAGACTGTTAAAATGTCATCAGTGGTGCCCCATGACCATTGCTGGCTGTGGGACAAAGAAAGAAGTCTGTGCAAGTGTAGTGTTTTCAGAATTCATGCAAATAGGCAAAAATTCAAGTGGTCTTTTGTGTCTGATTAATATGAGTGTACTGGTTAATATGGGTGGCACAAGAAGCTGGAGTGTGTCAAAACTGTACTGCAAGCTCATAAGTGTGGATACACTTACCAGAACTTCTCATTTTCAAAGAAGGCAACATTAGGACAATGCTAGAAGATTGCTACATTAGTAGTTTATTAGAATGATGTAGAAAAAATTACTTTAAATATCTTAGTTTGCAGAAGAAGTCTGTTCACTGATCCTGATAAATTATTAGTCTTGCAGATTAACTGTAGGCTTGCTAAATTCATAAGTGTTGTCATTCTCTATTGCAGTTTAATGATGAATCATAATGTGACAGGGTGACTCATGTTTCATCTCGTCTCTGTCCATTAGCATCTGTCCATTAACACTGAAGCTTTTATTGACTGAGGATTGGGAGACTACATTCACTTGCTGTTGTATCAGTCTGATTGAAATACAGTGTCTTGCAAAAGTATTTTTCCCCCTTGGTGTTCGTCTTGTTTTGTCACATTACAAGCTGGAATTAAAATGGATTTTTGCAGGATTAGCACCATTTGATTTACACAACATGCCTACCATTTTAAAGGTGATTTTTTTTTTTTTTAAATTG
>JANZLB010000016.1:14216936-14227667 GCA_026167865.1 Notarius quadriscutis
CGGGACAAAAGAAGGAGAATGAAGCAGAAAAATCAAAATGGAGGAAGCTGCAGAAGCAACAGTTTAAAATGATAGTCAACTAAAATATTAGGTTCTTCTTCAGTCGATCTGTTTAAAATAAGACACTGCTATACCACCACATAAAAAACTCACAAATTTCATAGAAGACTCAGAGTTATGAGCTAAAATCAGCGATGTAATATGAAACGAAGTTCGGACTGGACTGTTTGAGCAGCCTGCCTGAAGAAACAGCAGGGATTATTTTAGGAAAATAAAGCAAACTTCGAGGGTGGAACTGCAGGAGTATGGCTGTCTGAGTTATTAATAAAGCCAATGAGATATTACCACTGAGATATTAATAACATAAGCACAATGAGTCACTCTCTCTCTGTCTGTATGTCTCCCCATTTCGCCCACTCTCACACACACACGCACACACACACACACACACACACACACACACACACACACACACACACACCTCAGTCACCCTCACAGGAAGCTGGCTGACCAGACAGGAAGAGGACTGGATCCTGACGCAAAGGAAGTACACGAGAACCAAAGGCACAATTGATTAAATATGGATACTATGACTGAATAACGGGTTTCGGGGCTGAAAGTTAAAAATTTCACTCGGGCCATTTATGGACATTTTTATTCTCTGCAACTCTTTCTTTCTAATACGTGGAGTTAACTCGGCAAGTCACAAAAAACAATTTTTGTACCTTGATAACTGCCTATATATAATATTCTATTCTTTTCTATCCACCTGCCTTGTACATCGTTTTGCGTCGAATATTTAATTTTCTACGTGCAACTTCGCATTCCTTTTGATGGTTCAGGTTTATTTTGAAAAGTCATACAACATTCCCTGCTTACAGCTTGCATGACTTTGGTTGTGGCCTCATGTTAAATAGATAATCACATGACGTATCTAATTAGAATAATCTTCTTGATGAGGGAGGTCAAAGGACAACAACCAGATTGGTTCAAGCAGACAGGAAGGCTATGCTAACTCGAACAACCATTCTGTGCAGAAAAGCATCTTCAACACGTCAGACCTCTCGGTGGATGGGCTACAACAGCAGGAGATCTTATCTTGTGAGGAATCTGATGCTATAGTGGGGGCACTGAGACTGGACAGATTGGATAAAACATTGTCAAGTCTGACGAATCATGATTTCTTCTAATAGGAGTAGAGTAACAATTTGGTGTGACTCCATAGACAGTTCAGGCTGGTGGGGGTAGTGTAATGTTGTGGAGAATGTTTCCTTCAGCACCTTAATACTACTCAAGCATTGTTCGAAGCATTATACCCACCTATCTGAGCATCATAGCTGACTGTCGCTTTATTTCCACAATTTGGACAAATCCAAATGCAATTATGGTCACCACAGAAACTCAAAGAAATGTTTCCAAGGAATGTTATCTTGTGGAACCCATGCCATGAAGAATTGAAGCTGCTTTGAGAGCAAGAGCAAGTATTAGGATCATATTCCTAATAAGTGGCCCGTGACTGTCTAAGTCTGTATGAGTGCAAAAGTTTGTGCACCCTTAGAACAAAGAAAAGACAGTGTAGTTGATCATAAAGCCATGTATTAGGTGCCATAGGGTTCATTATAAGTAATCAAAACTATCAAATAGTGTCATAGCAACCAATATCTTCCAATACAATAACAATGTACATCACATCACAACAACATCCTTCTATTCTCCTCACCTTTTTTCTTCCCCCTTTTCAAATTCACCCAAAAAGCAATACGTACAACGATTAGCTCACAAATCGAGAATCTATCTGGACATTGTTTTGACACAACTGCACTCACCGACTGCTTTTACTCCTTTTTCACTCCTTTAGTAAATAATGACGTCATCCTTCTTGCGGGAAGTATAATTTGAGGTAATTACTGTATATTAACTTTTATGGTGGATGAAATGAAACCTGGCGGTGAACTCACTGACTTTTAGACGCCACAGTAATTTGTGAATCATTGTTTTTTTTTTCTATTTACTTATTCCACCAAAACATGGAACTTGTTTAAGAGTTTAATAGCAGGATGTCTGTGTGTTTCATCCTCACCTCTCTTTCTCTGCATAGTCGTTGTGAAGCTGCTGCTCTTTCTCCTGTGCCAGGTTCTCCGCCTGGTTCTTCAGGGTCTGTTCGTATTCCCGGATCTTTTCTTTAAGTGCTTTGATAGTGACCTCTGCTCAAAAACAAACACACATGCGTGCGCGCGCACACACACACACACACACACACAGTCTTGATCAGTTCTGCTCTGCGATTCGAGGAACCTTGAATTGTATAAAATGTTTAGCGCAGAGACTTGGGTCCACTAGTTAGTGATGTAAATGATAATGATGTCACTGGCATGAGCATTAAAGTCCAATGACACTTTTGAAGCTGATCTGTTTGAGTCTTTGAATGAGGAGGTGAGAGAGCTAGACTGATGAGCAAACATTCTCAGTGTCTGCTGAGAAACAAAGCTCCAGCAATACTGATCAATCAAACAGAACATTTTCCATCATATCAATTTGAACCACTTCTTCCTCAGAAACTGGCTGTCATAAGAAAAAAAAAAGAAAAAAAAGAAAAAAAAAAAAACACGCACTGGAAAAAGTTACTGTACTGAAAAGTCCCATTTTCCATAAACACGGGAAAAAATTAAGGAAAAACGAATATGAATGGTAGCGAGCATGGCCTATGCCAAAGTAATGAGAAGTGAAAGCTCGAGCTGAGAAAACACTTTTCTTTTCAGCGTCGGACGCATTTCCTATTCGGATAGCAGTCACGCAGAACATTAACTGTTCACCAGAGTGAGACGAACAGTATGAAATAAAATCAAAGATGAAATGTGTCTCGTGTTACTTTAAAATAATAATAATTCACAAACAGGACAAACAAAGGCATCGGAAGGCATCTCGCTCATCATCTCGACACTTCGAACGATTTCCGGAGCCACTTGTGGATTTCACTGCCGTATCCTGCGACGTTATGGAAATGGAGTTAACAGGGTTGAGCATGTCTTTGGGGAAATAAACAGTTTAATATCCTGCTTGCTATTTTGAATTTTTATTCCTACCACGGTGCTATTGAAAGCTCAAATCTGATGGGTCCAAAGGTGAATTGGTTCAGTTGTGCACTGAAAACGTACAAGACAAATCATGTATCGGTTTATATTAATGCGCATTTTCTAATACATGATCGTTTTGTACTGGGATTTGTACGAAGGACACTCTGGGTAACCGGAGACTAATAATAATAATAAAAAAAAAAAAAACAGATCAAATGTGCTGCTTGGGGGGGGACGAGCAGGAGGGAGACGACACACCAACTAATCATTGATGTTGAAGATGTCTGGAAGATGTTTGTTGAACATGCTCAACTGTCAGACCTTTCTAACAGTTCAGAGGTTTTTCACCCTGGTAAAGTCTTCCAAACTTAGTTTTCGGAGTAACATGAAAAGTTTTGTGTTTTTATCATCTTATTAACTTCGAGAGGGAAAAAAGAGGCTTTATGCAAATGAGCCTGATGAGTGAGGATGAAGAAATAAAAGCATGCACAGTGCCTTAAGTGGGCCAGTACGCAGTACTGCCACTTCTAGATTTTAACCCCTGGCGTACCAGGACTTTCCACAAGCTCACAGTACCCTTTCCTGTCCTCTCCATATCAGAGTGTCTCTTGGCGATTCATTATGACATTTAAACTACATTACCCAGGGTGCACTACGCAATGCTCACCTCTCTCGACGCTCACGGGACTATGTGACGCTCACTCGCTTGTTCACGGAGAAGTCGGAAACAACAAACGTGAAAAACAAAGAAACAAAAAAAACAGGACAGTAACGTTGGCATGGCTACAAAAGGGCACAAAGAGAATGAGAGTCGAAACAGAGTCGGATGATGACGCAGCTCTTCGACAGTCAAATTCTACTGTGGCAGAAAATGCAGGTGGAGAGCAGCAAGCTAACACTAGCGCGTCTGCTAACAGCGAAGAGCTTGTTGCTACCAATACTCCAGCCAACTGACAACATACCTTCTCTGATTGAAGTAGTTTGTTTAATAAATTAATTTTGTGAAAACTGGCATTGTCTTCCTGTCTTTTATTGACTGGAGAAATTCAGAATGTGTTACTCGATGATCGGCTGATACTGACCACCCAACTCATATGCCAACAGGTGAACATGGGGAGTACCGGCACTTTTTTTTCCACTTAAAGCACTGAGCATATATAAAATGTGTGTGTACATACTCGGAAGCTAGGATGTATATTTGTTACAAGTTTCTTAGCAGGAGGTTCCTAGAGCGATCAGAAAAGTGCATGTGCAAGACAGAGTTGCTCATAGCCACTGATTGAGTGCTCCGAGTGCGAGTGTGTGTGAGCAGCGGTGTGTGTTACACATGAAAGAGAGAGGGAGAGCGAAAGAGAGAAACAGAGCGGCTCTGTGTGTTCACGTGTGATTTAAACTGCTGCCTTGCAGGTCTGACATATAATCAATAGGAGCAGCTCCCTTTGGACGCCTTTTCGCCCATAACTGCTAAATTGAACTTTAAACATTTAAGTTGGGAGGAATCAATGGCTTCTGCTGGGAAAGAGAGAGAGGCACAATGAGAGAGACAGAGAGAGAGAGAGAGAGAGCGCGCCTGGGGTTAAGACATCCTGTTTCTGCAGGCAGCACTCCTTCAAGAGAGGTATTTTATTGTTTGTAAAGAAGATAATATTAAACAATATGATAACGGTGAACAATATTTAATAAATAAAATATTTATTTATTAAAGAATTAAAGGAACGGATCGGAAAAGAAAAGATACATGTACACATTTCTCGTTTACTGTAAAAGTGCTCCATCAGCGATAATGCACTCATATGTACATTGCATTAGCCTTGAAGCTCCAGAGTAAATATCAGGAACCAATCTTGGAGCCAAGAGCGACTTTGCGCAGGAAATCACACTTCCCAGTCATGCGTCAACAGTTCAGGCTGGTGGGGGTGGTGTAATGTTGTGGGGAATATTTTCTTCAGCGCCTCAATACTAACCAAGCATTGTTCGAAGCGTTGTCCCCATTTATCCAACTATTGTAGCTGACCACAGCTTTATTTCCACAATTCGGATAAATCGGAAAAGCAATTACGCCATCAATCCTGTCACCGTGGAAACTCAAAGGAATGTTTCCAAGGAAATGTGACCTTGTGGAATCCATACCATGAAGAATTGAAGCTGCATTGAGAATAAGCGCAAGTACTCGGATCATATTCCTAATAAGTGGCCCGTGACTGTCTAAGTCCGTATAAGTGCAAAAGTTTGTGTACCCTTTGAACACAGTAAAGCCAGTGTAGTTGACATAAAGCGCCATGTGTTCAGTGCCATAGAGTTAATTCAAAGTAATGTGAGAGCTAGCTTGTGGGAAATGGTAAACGAGCAAATTGGGAGGAAAACTGGGCTGAAAAAGCACATGCCTCACTTGGGATTCACACCTGAAAGTGAAAAGTCTCTTGTAGTTTGTCAGTTCTGATGAGAAAACATAGTAGCTCGAGCTAAACAATGCAAAATTATTTGCTTGATTAGCAAAGTGAGCTATTGGAGCAAACCACAGATTCATCAGGTCCACCGATTACAATACACTGCCTGACCATCACACCTACTGTATATCTCCTCACTGAACATTCCATTCTAATGAAGGATGGATTTCCATGACATTAGTAGGGGCTCGTTTGGGATTTGGGTTCATTCAGCTACAAGAATGTTAATGATGTCAGGTGAGGAGGTCTGGAGTGCAGTTCATTGCAAAAGTGTTCAGTGGGGTTGAGGTTGAGTTCTTGTGCCAAGGTGGGCGTGGAACGACAAGCCTTCATGTCTTCACGGAGCTCAGTAAAAGGGGAACTAAAGATGCCATAGGATTGGTTCGAGTCATTTGGATTCGTTGCCTTTAGGGCACCATGGGATCGTACATGTAGAAGCTGGGTACGTTTGCTGATTGCTGGTGCAAGCACAGGTTTATTGAGAACAACCATGTTGATAAACAACCAACACTGAATCTATGAAACAAACACTTTATACCACACGAGTATGAAAGAGACAGGCTCAAATGTGAGAGGAGAAAGTGCGTGCGTGTGTTCTCACCCTGGTTCTTGACCTCGGCAAACTCTTTGTTGTAGTCCTCCAGCGTCTCGCGCAGTTTCTGGTTCTCCGTCTCGATGTCGTGCATCCGCTGTACCTTCAGCTGCAGCTGCTGGCCGAGCTCCAACACGGGGACGGGATCTGAGCCGAACACACACACACGTCATACACATCCAAAAACCTCCAGAATCAGGTCATTTTAAAAAGAATAACCTCCTAGTGAAAACTTTTCCTATTTCTTATTTTCTACAGCAGCAACATGTACATACACAGTGTTCTACAGCACCAAGTAGTGATGTGTGAGAAATCTTTGTGTGCCACGCAGTATGTTGTGTATATGGTGATTAGTAGAAATCTTACAGATCTGTGTAAAGCCTTAAGAACTTTTAATAATGCACTTAGAGAACTTTGTGTGTGTGAGTGTGAGTGTGTGAAGGTCATCAGGCAGGCAGTGTTCATCCATCTGTTTCCTTCACACACACACACACACACACACACACACACACACACACACACACACACACACACACATTTAGCAAGGCCAGTGCGGCACACGGTACACAACAGCTGATGACTAGAGAAGCCCAAGGGCATGCTGGGTACTCTCTGATGTACTCTGTGATGAAGAGCCTAATTTGTTAGTGAGTGAATCAAGGGCACAGCAAACTTAGTCGCATACACCCACACCCACTCAAAGAAAGATGCAGAGTGCAGCTCGAAGTCGACATCATGACATTCAACAGGAGAAAGAACACGATCAACGACACACAGACAAATAATAACATACAAGCAATCGGAGACACACACACGGGAACGGAGACAGAGTGTGTGACGGGACAAAAGACGGGCGCTGTGACTAATTACTCCTGTTTCTGGGTGCAGAAGCAGCGAGGCTAAGTTTAGCTGCTGCGCTGTGTGTTTTTGGAGTGCTGACACTGCAGCCTTCAGCTCAGTGTGTGTGTGTGTGTGTGTGTGTGCGCGTGCGTGCGTGTCTGTGCGTGACTGCTCCATCACTCGCAGCTACTGCAGAGACAAGTGGAACGGGGGGGGGGGAATACACTAAGAAACAGTGTAGGAGAGAGATTAAGAGAAAATTAAATGAGGACAAAGTAAGAGAGGAAAACAACAGTAAACTGAAAGAATAAAAGTAAATGAGGCTGAGACAGTCAGAGAGAATGAGAGAATAAAGATGGAATAAAGGAGAAAGAGAAAGCAAAAAACACCAATGAAAAGTAAAAGAGGAGAGAAAAAGAAAAGAAAAACATTAGCAAGTAAAAGTGATGGAAAGATCAACAATAAAAAGAGGGGAAGAGAAAGAGTGAAGAAAAAATAAAGATTGAGAGAGAAGCAATGTCAGGATAAGAGAGAAACATGAAAAGGAGAAAGGACAGAGAGAACAAGAGAAACAAGGTAAAAGAGAAAGGGATGCTAAAAAAAGAAGACATAATAAAAAGGGAGAGGAACCGTGAGCTGTAAATGAAATGAGTAAGTGTGTGTGTGTGTGTGTGTGTGTGTGTGTGTGTGTGTGTGTGTGTGTGTGTGTGTGTGTGAGTGAGTGAGTGAGTGAGAGAGATGTACAGGAGGGAGACACAGAGCTGAGACGAGTGTAGTGTCAGTCTGAATGAGACGAGCTGCATGTCCACTACAGCGTGTCACTCACAGAACCATGTGGCAGGAGCTCCAGGCTGTGTGTGTGTGTGTGTGTGTGTGTGTGTGTGTGTGTGTGTGTGTGTGTGTGTGTGAGATTGAGAGAGAGAGAGAGAGAGAGAGAGAGAGAGAGAGAGAGATGGACAGGTGTGATGATGAATGATGGCTGTAACAATGCTGATGTTGCAGTGTGATCTTAATCGGAACTGCAAAAGGAACAGCACAGCATCCAGAGGCCTCCTGTCTCTTTCCCTGTCTCCATCTCCCTCCAACTGTGTCTCTCTCCGTCTCCCTCTCTGTCTCCATGTCCCCCCAACTCTCTCTCCCTGTCTCCCTCCCCATCTCCATCTCACCCCAACTCTGTCTCTCTCCCTGTCTCCATCCATCCGTCTGTCTCTCCCACCAACTCTTTCTCCCTCCCCGTCTCCATCTCCCCCCAACTCGGTCTCCCTTCCCGTCTCCATCTCCCCCCCAACTCTGTCTCCCTTCCCGTCTCCATCTCCCCCCCAACTCTGTCTCCCTTCCCGTCTCCCCTTCCCCATCTCCCCTCTAACTCTGTCTCTCTCCCTGTCTCCATCTCCTCCCAACTCCGTCTCAGTCCCTGTCTCCATCCGTCTCTCTCTCCCCAACTATCTCCCTCCGTGTCTCCATCCATCTCTCTCTCTCCCCCAACTCTGTCTCTCCAACTCTCCACCTGTCTCTGTCTCTCTCTATAACTCTGTCTTTCCATCCTTCTCTCTGCAATTCCAAGTCGGTCTGTCTCTCCAACTTTCTGTCCATCCGTCCCTCTCCGTCTCTCCCCCAACTCTCCGCCCGCCTGTCTCTCTCGCTCTCTCCCCCCAACTCTCCGCCTGTCTCTCTCTCTTGCTCTCTCCCCAACTCTGTGTCTTCTCTCTCTCCCTCTCTCTAACTCCAGGTCTGTCTGTCTCTCCAACCTTCTATCCATCCATCCCTCTCTCTCCCAACTCTCCATCTGCATCTCTCTCTGACTCCCTGTCTGTCTCTCTCTCTGTCCATCTCTCCAACTTTCCACCCATCCATCCCTCCCTTTCCCTCTCCCCCAACTCACCATCTGTCTGTCTGTCTGTCTGTCTCTCTATCCCCCCCCCCCCCAACTGTCCATCCATCTGTCTCTTTCCCGGACTCCCTCTGAGCCCTCTGGGGACCTCAGCCTCAAACCCCAATCCTCATCAGGTTGGGTTTAATGTCTGTGTGACTAATCACATCACACCCCGCCTCCCTTGGGATGACTTTCATTAATGAGACAGCTGGACTAATTATGTAATCATATGATTACACACACACACACACACACACACACAAACCTTGAACACGCTGAACCTGTGTTTGTTGTTTCACTAAAGTATTGGCACCCCCACCCCAGCTGTGTTTGGCTCTATCTACTGCCATTAAGTGAACACTTTCACTAAATAGCACACGCTTGTGTATGGGCTGTGCCTCAGGACGCGTCTCGTCATCACACTCAATGGGATCCACCTTCCGATATGACGTCCAACCCCCAGCCCCCCACCCCCACACTCACCTGGGACATCGATCAGTTTCTTATAGACGTTCAAGAAGGCAGCCTCTGCTTCTTTACTTCTTTTACTCAATGCGTCAATCTGGTGGAGAAAGAGAGATGATATGGGGGAAGTCAGAACAAAAGACTACACACAAACGTCTAGACATGATCAGACACACAAACACACACACACCTAGCAATAATGATATAAGAGAGGCAAAGATATTTCCATAGCTTCAGAAAGATGAAGTGATTGAGTGGTAGTGAAAGGGAGAACAACAAGGGGTGTGTGTGTGCAACCTGTACCAAATCATTCCTATCTACTGTATCAGTGCACCTTATCAGAGCACAACAGCTGCCCCCTGACTGTTGGCACACGCATCCCTGTGCTTTAGTGTTTATCTCTCTCTCCATCCCCCCACACACACACACCTAGATAAAAAAAATGAACGTGCACATGCTTATCGTCAAGCCATCAAGAACAGAACGTACCGGCAAACACACCAATTTCTCACCCAAATATGTGCACACAAACAGATACTAACTTACCATCTCTCTCACTCTCTCTCTCTCACACACACACACACACACAGTGAAGATACACTCCTCCACACACAGATATTAATGAATATACAGTGGAAACTGAAGATATCACATTCCACAGATCTGGAAAACACACACACAAAACACCTCTGATCCTTTCAACAGAACGTTTTTCTTCCTGAAGTTTCAGCGTGTTGTGCATTGCTGTTGAATTCTCTACTCTGATTGGTCCAAGTGTTGATTTATTTCCGATACCAGCAGCTCTGACGGCGTTTATATGGCCGCACTCAAACACATTTCTGTTCATTTCTGACGCATCGACTTCCACAGGAACTTTCTGGAATGATCTTCGAGTGGATACTTCTGTAATATTTCTGCAAACAGTCTCCAGTGTCAGGAGCAGTAAAGCTGTAACTTTCTGACTTTTCCGAACACTGTGATTTCTCAGCGATGTGACGAGCTGCGACTGTTTATAGCGGTTCTAATGCAAGCGATACCTCATACTCGTTTCAGAGACATTACACAACATCTTCAATTTTATACAGAAAGACCAAACTGTGGAAGGGAATGAAAGTAAAGGAAAAAGAAAAAAAAAGAGACAAAAGAAAGGAAGACTGAATGAGAAACTAAATTGCAATAGGGAACTAACATAAAATAGGGGGATGGAGGGAGGGAGGGAGGGAAGGAAGGAAGGAAGGAAAGTAAAAAAAGAAGATAGACTAAATTGTGGAAGGAAATGAAAGTAAAAAAAAATTTAAAAAGTAAAAAAGGGGAAAGAAAGGAGACAAAAGAAATATAGCTGCAAGCAGCAATGTGGGGGTCGAGCAGAAATGGCAGCGTCCGCAATGGTCTTCAGATGCAACACTGACTGCATGTTACATGACAAACAACCAAAGATTC
>JANZLB010000016.1:14310636-14323027 GCA_026167865.1 Notarius quadriscutis
GCAGCCTGCTGGCGCTTCCGCAGGTGATGTCACGAATCTGGCTCCAGACTCCCTTGGGATTTTTCCAGACGCGTTTTATTTTATTTTTTTCTGCTGTGGACAGATAGCCTTGTGCAAAATTACCCTTCTGGACGAGTGTGTAAAGGGACATACTTTCATAAAAAAAAAAAAAACTAAATTGGTCCACGATAAGCACTTTAAAAATCTGCAAATTGTTTTGTAAATATGTATGAATCCATTTTTTTTTTTAGAAGAATCCAGACACTCTGTGTTTGAATGTCGCACAGACACTTATGTGACACCTTTCTGCAATAAACACCACAAAAATTAAGAATGTTTTTACATAGACAAAAGACTATTATACAAAGATTTTTTTTAATAATTTTTTTTCTCCAGGACCAGCTGATTTGACTTTAAATAATTGATTAATTCTGTTAAACTGTGCCTTTTAAACCTGGTTATCATCCTGTAAAAATTCACTCAAACACCTCTGGCTTGAATCTTTTCCTGTCAAAATATTACATGGGATTTTATTTTTTAAAAAAAAGGTTTTACTTTCTAGCTTAGGCATGTATTCTAAACAACTCGTATTACTCGATGTAGTTTAATAAAAACAAAAAAACCCTGAGGTTATGCTTTATTATAAGTTTATAAAACGTCTTCCTTCAGCTATGGTCACACTACAGCTTTGCGATGAGTTATCACTGCTTAGTTTGCCAACGAAAAACAAACATGACCAGCAAATTTCAGTGTATGCACTGAAATTTTTCATGACCTTTTTGGCCACCCAAGAGGTGGAGACCCCCCCCAATAAATAAAAGCACAAACAGAAAATTAAATAAAAAAAATTAAATAAATAGATAAATACCCCACCCCCACCCCACAACAACTTGCAAAGCCTGGAGAACATTCACTGCATATTGCACAATTGGTGGCCATGCTACCAATTTTTTTTTTTTCACCAAGTATTCACAAACCCATCATGACCTGTAGTGTGATGCGCCAAAAAAAAAGCCCCACCCCCTCCAATGACAAGCTCCATTTCTTTAAAACTTTCTGCTGTCATTGTGATTGTGATCATGATCCAAATTGAAATCTCTAAATATTTATTCATCTAGAATCCAAATTGACACGCTGACAAAAAAATTAATTAATTTTAAAAATCCACTATATCCTGTGAGAGAAAAAAAATTTTAAATTAAAAAAAAAAAAAAGAGGAGGTTGCAGTTGCTCTTCAGTGTAAAGCCACTCCAGGACATGCTCACTCTTTTCTATCGTGTCGCACCTAAACACAAGTTTAAATTCGCAACACAATAAAATATGTTGAAAAGCCACAGCGAATCTGTTTGCTCTTAAATTAGTTATTGAGTTTCTATCATGGGTCAAGTCTATACATATTATGGTCATGTGACCAATACACCAAGTGGGGAATCCACGGCCTAATAGTCAGAGAAGCAGTTTTGGGACCGAAAGATTGCCGGTTTGATTCCCTGGACCAGCAGGAATGGCTGACGTGCCTTTGAGCATGGCACTGAACCCTGAACTGCTCCCCAGGCTGCTGTACGGTGTACGTCACTCTGGATAAGAGCGTCTGCTAAATGCCATTAAAAGTGCTTCTAATAAATGTCAAGGGGTATGAAAATCTTTGCACCACGTCCTGCAAAAGACTTCATGGATTCTTCGGTTTCTCCTCGTCAGAGGTTGGAGTTTAAAAATGCAGCGTTCCACCATTCCAGCCTCCACCAAAGTTGCACACATGTTCTCCAGATGTTGACTTCATTACCCCTGCACAAACAGGACCCCTGCACCACGACAACACAAACAAAAAAACAGGCCAAACAAGCGTGCGCTGCCTCTCTTCCACACCTTGATCCGCCGGTGCTAATATTACAGTTTTATACATGCATAAAGAGGTTTTATGGATCCGCTTGTGCATCTCTGTGGTTAAACGTGGGACATTTGATCAGCGATGAAGGAAAAAAAATAGGAAGCATACACAAATGCATGAGACAAGACGCCTGAGCAAGAACTGACATGGTGCCAAACTACAGGACCCTCTAAACAGCGGGTGCAGGAGCATGAAAGTGGAGCATGCTATTCCTCCTTCCTGTTTCCCCTCACACCCCCCTCTGTTCGTTCAGTCGGTGAGGTTTGCACCCTTGAGAGTGATTAGCAGACGCCGCTATTACGTTTATTATGCAAACTAATAGCCTAATCACTTAAAAACCTGATTACCAGGGGGCCCCGTGGATCCTCATTTGAGCATGCCAGAGTCTTTGGGCTGCTTCAGCTAAGGCGCCACAGGAGTGTGAAGAGATGATTAACACTCTCTGCTTATTCTCCTCACGACCACCACCACCTGTGTCGATGATCATTGATGACTTCAGAACAATGCGAACATGCAAACCAAGGTGCGGAAAACTCACACGTTTCAAAGTCCACACGTTATTTCCTGACAGTAAGGTATTTCAGTCTTGCCTGATTTTATGAGGAACGTCTTATGGAGAACAGGTTTGTAATTTCACTTGAAAAAAAAAAAGAAAAAAACGCCCCACACACATAGGTTTCATCAGGTAGGTTAATCATTTGTAACCACTTCTTCTCGATGAGGGGGAGGAGGGAGGCTGTCAAATGTCAAGCAGTGCCTCACATCACATACTCTGACCTAATACTTACAAGTGTTTACTGTGTAGTAATCAGGAAGATCAGTGCATTCAACATACTTTATGTGTTTGTACAAGAAAAGGTTTGTTAAATTCAAAAGCGTTTAAAATGTGCTCAGTGCTACCTGATGTCAGCTGGCTAATTAACCCTGAATAATAACGCTTCACAACGTGCTGTTTTGGGAATATTCCTCCGATACTGCACACGTTCACCAGCAATTAGAATGACATATTGGACTTTTTATTCATTTATGTTTTGCCTGTATTCATTTTATGTAATGTCAACAAAAAAGGTTTTCCCCCCAAAAGTTAAAAAAAAAAAAAAAAAGACAGTGTCATCTATATCCCCTGCCCTATATACCAAGTTTCAAGAAATTATTTGTCACATTTTTCAAGTTCTGCTGCAGGAAACCAACCCTACCTCTTTACACTGACCTCAGCAGCCCATGGCATAAACCCACCAGACCTTTGGTCCAGCTGAGGTAAAAATTTTAATTTCTCACGTTTCTTAGTATCAAAAGGCACATACACATTACTTAATCAACACATGTACCAACTTTCAAGACCATACCACTCATAGTTTTCAAGTTCTGCTCTGGAAACAAGACCTACCCCTAAGACTAACCTGAGAGATTAAGTCTGAAATTGTTTCCATGGAAACATGAAAAATGTAAATTTCTCAAATGTTTTAGTATGAAAAGGCACATCTACATCACCTTGTTAACGTGTATACCAAGTTTCAAATCCATATCATAAATGGTTTTGGATATATGCTCCGGAAATAAACATTGCTCTTAGAAACGAAGTCAAAATCTATTTTCGATGTAAAAATTTGAAAAATACTTTTTTTCAAAAATCCAAAATAGCAAAAGGCACCAGTTCACACATTGATTGATATGTATACAAAGTTTCATGAAAATATCTTCAGTAGTTTCAGAGGTATGGCCCAGAAACGAAAACGTGACCGGACGGACGGAATCTGTTCCCATATCGGGGGAACCCACCCCACACAGCTTGTTGTCTTACAGACAAACCGCAAAACAAACTCCTCAGCTGTGAAGACTTTACCATGGTGGAAAACCTCAAGTTTTAGCTTTAGTTTAAAAGTTAAACTGCTAACGCCGGAGACTCCTTCCTTAAATGTTTAATCATCCATCATCATCATCATTTCCAAACTGAAAAGATCCCGTTTAATCTTAAATTACGTCACGGGTCCATTATACACGTCCCAGAGTACACTGTTAAGATGGAAGCTTTAACGTGTTAATTTTAATATGCAATTCAAATTACAGCTGGCACTCCTGTCAGAAACCGGGTTTCCTTTAACTTGGTTCATGTGCAATTTGAAACTACGAATGTAAATTTAACAAAAACAAACAAAAAACAAATAAGACAACAAGCTGCGCTTTTTTGTTTATGGACCAACCGCAAAAACTCTTCAGTCATGAAGACCATGGTGGAAAACAGCAAGGTATAGGTTTAGCTTAAAAGTTAAAGTGCTGACACTGGAGATTCCTTCCTTAAATGTTTAATCATCATCATCATCATCATCTCCTCTGTACTGAAAAGATCCTGTTTAGTCTTAAATTACGTCACAGGTCCATTATACATGTCCCAGAGTATGGCACGTTGTTAAAATGATAACTTTAACGCACAGATATAAATCTGTGATTCAAATTACAGCTGGCACGTCTGTCAGAAACCGGGTTTCCTTTAACTGGGTTAATGCGCAATTTGAAGCTGCGAACTTAAAAATAAATAAATAAATAAATCGAAACCCACCCTCACACAAGTAATGGTAACACCTGAATGTTGAAAAAATTTCAAATATCACGAGTTTTTACATTCATGAGGCATCTTCAAACCATTCAATTAAGCAATACTGCAATGGAAACATTTTCCACATTTCTTTAACAGGAAAAGTCACATGACCTGAAGAGCAAACGGAAACCCAGGGAATGTTGCTGTTATAGAAAACTAATCAACACTTTCTGACCAATCAGATTTGAGAATTCACTACCGCAATGTGGTACAATTTAATTTTCACATCCAGCTCATTAATTCTTAAGTACTGAGCTCAAGACAAACTTAGTAACTTATGACCACGTTAGCATGTCAGTTCTGTCCTCCATCTCCTCCAAGCCCCTTCCCTTTCATTCACTGATGCACCTGATTGACAATTTTTGCACCAATATCATGTAAATATATTCCATTTCACTGGATTACACCCGATTATGATAGCCAGCCAAGACCATGATACATAACTCATTGATGAGCGCTGTGTGAATAAGCTCCGCCTACTTTCAGAGGAAAACTGCACTTGAGGTAAAAGAGAGTATGTCAAGTGTATACTATAGTATCATAGAACTGAACAGAAGAAGTTTATGCACTACTGAAACATTTTCACTATGTGAGGATGACCGAGAGACCCTGTGGGCACAACATCGGGAACTGCTTGATGGCAGTGACAATGATGAAAATAACACATCTCTAATAAAAAGTATATACAGTAGTTAGATGTATATTTGTCCAATGTTTTCAAGTCGAATTTATATACTGATATCGCTCATTACTCAAAAAAGCAAAAGGTGCATGAAATGGCGGAAGTGGACAGGGCTTCCACATGGTATCCACTAATATTGGAGCAGAAAACAATCATGCAAATCATTACAGACTCTTCTTCCATTTTTTTTTAAGGAGAACTTGATTGCTCTTTTGGCATATTTGAGAACACACGCTAACGTGTGCTGACGTTCCAGTTCGGAGGTCTTACGCAAAAGACATGGCTGCGTGAAATCATGCCTAGATGATTAAACAGTTATACAACGAGTCCACACCTGATCGTTGTGACCCGGAATTTCGATGCACTGGTTATATTCAAGTGTAAACACAGTCAATGACAGATCACAATAAACAAGAGCTACAGGTTTAACATGAAAACATGTTTTCTTTTGACAAACTTTTACCCAGAATTAAAAAAAAAAAAACATATCCATTTCATTGCCTCCAGAAAGCTGTTTAATGAACCTAATCTGGCTCTGATACAGAACTGATACTGATAAGCCTCTGGTCAATTCGGAGCCAATAGCTGTGGAGTACTGATAGTATCGCATGCTTACGTGTGCATATTTGCAGCGAGGCGTGACGTCCCACGCTGTGTGTGGCGGCGGTGGGAACGGAGGCAGTGAGGGGGAGGGCGAGTATGAAAAAGGCCAAACAGGCTCGGTTAATAGTGTTATAATTTTCCTAATAGAAGCGTTTGGCTGGCTGCGAGTGCCGGCGCTTGTCTGCGTTAATTTGTGCTCGGTAGTAAACGCTGATGGAACAGATTACGGCCGCTCCCGCGAGAGCCTCGGGGCTGCCAGGAGAGAGAGAGAGAGAGAGAGAGAGAGAGAGAGAAAGAAAATTTGAACAGAGAAAAAGTAGGGAAAGAGAGACAGAGGAAAAAGTGAGAGAGAAAGGTGAGGAAAAAAGAACAAAAGAAAAGAAGAAAGGGCAAGACAAAGACAAACAAGGAGAAAGAAAGAAAGAAAGAAAGAAAGAAAGAATTGAGGGAGCAAGAAGGAGAAATTGACAGAAGAGGAAAGAGAAAGAATGAGGACAGAAAGTGAAGAGAAAAAGAAGAGAAGAAACGGTAAGACAAAGTGAGAATGAGAAAGATAGAGAAGGGGAAGGGGGAGAGAGAGAGGGGCGAAAAAGAAAAGAAGAAAGCAACAGAGAAAAAGCAAGAGAAGGAGAAAGATAGAGAAGTGAGAGCAAGGAGAAGAGAGAAAGATGGACAGAGAGAAGGGGAAAAAAAGAAGACAAAGTGAAGAGAGAGAGAAAAGAAGAAAGAGCAAGACAAAGACAGAAAGCAACAGAGAAAAAGAGAGACCAAAAAAGCAGTAGAGACAGAGAAAGAAAGAGCAAGATAAAGACAGAAAATAACAGAGGAAAAAAAAAGGGTGAGAGAATGAGAAGGATAGAGAAGCGGAATGTGAGGGAGTAAGAAGGAGAAGAGGGAGAAATGGACAGAGAGAAGGGGAAAGAAAAAAATGAGGAGAGAAAGTGAAAAGAGACAGACAGACAGAGAGAGAGAGAGAGAGAGAGAGAGAGAGAGAGAGAGAGAGAGAGAGGAGAAATTGTGAAAGCCTGTGTAACAGAATGAAAAGGGGAGAGAAAAAAAAAAAAAAAGAGAGAAACAAAAAGGCACAAGAGACAGCCAAGGAAACAGCTATGATTTTCTTCAAATTGCTGGCTTAATGAAGTGACTCCTCACTGACCCGACATGCACGTGCACGCACGCACACACACCCCTAATTATACTGCAGACTCATTAAGCAGGAAGGAGGGGGTTAGTGGCTCTCCAGCAGGACTGTACCCCTGAAGTGTGTTAGAGTCAGGACCATGCTGCGTGGTTTCAGTAGATCAACTCCGTGCTCTCTCTCTCTCACCCCTCTATTACTCACTCTGACATTCTCACTCTCGCAGCCTATCATTGAGAAAATTACACCAAACAAACACAGTCCTCGCACGAGTGGGAGAAAGGCGGCGAAACCCCAAATTTGGAGCTGACGCGGGCGTGAAACCGAGCGCGACACTCCGAGACGTTTGGAGATTTTCGCCTCGTCAGCGCTGACTAATGCCCGCAGCTGTGTACATAACACGGTTCTGCCTGCTCTCGTGTCTTTTTGCGTTGATTAGCCAGATTTGCCGTGGGACCTCAGAGTTGGCTGCGGAGTCATGAGCTTTAAAAGCGACGTTGCATTTTTTAAAATGTATTTATTTATACACACTGATATTTCTTCCATCTTACTATTCTGACCAAACTGGCACACAATAACATAACGGAATAAAAATGCTAACAATCTTTTGAGAAATTATCGCTATAGAAACACTACGAGAACGCAATGTAACATTTCTGATCATCGTCAATGCTTACACTTTTTTTGTTTGGATTATTTTCCAATTCCAGCATACGACAGTCATTCACTCACCAATATCTCTCTCTCGATAAAAACATGCAATGTTGCCAGAGAAACCACAAAGTTCTTCCTGAAGACTTTCCCATGGTGGAAAACCTCCTGCCTGTTCACCGACACTGGAGACTCCTTCTGGAAAAACGCTAAAGGTCTCCTCAAAGAAAATTCCACCAGGTCAAGAATTACTGTTGGTCTGTTTGTATGGCACATTCTTCGGAAGCTGTTACTATGGAAATGATAATGTATGAGAGAAAAAGTGCATTTAAACCCCCCACACCATCTGACCAATCAGAATCGAGATTTCAACAGTGTTATATGTTGTAATTCCAAAGTTGCATGAGATGAATGGATTTGCGAGACTAAGTTCTTTTATGTTTAACATAAGTTATGTTATGACGATTACACAACTTTTAGCTACAACTTCGAACGTGCTTCAAAGTGGTGATTTTGATTCGATAATTTTATGCAATAGTTCGTGAACTAACTATTAAGGAGAAAAAATTAATATATGCAAAACATTGGCAAAAATATCAACTTGGAGCAAAAAAATATACTCTATAAATATGAAATTATTTAATACGTATGTACGAATAGGTTCTTTCGATGGTTCGGATTTATTTCAGACTAAAGCACATGGCAGATTGTGCTGCTTAACAGCCCATGACACCGTCCCTATTTTGCATGAGCGTGTGTGTGTTGTTGATGTTGCTTCCCCAAGGCCCTTTGGTTCCCGAGTATGACTCGTATATCAGTTTAAACCTTGTGTTTCTCAGTGTGTTAAAATTCTAGCCCCCCTCCCAATCCCATTTAATCATAAAGGGGTGGGTCACAACACATACACACACAGCCAAGTGTGGAGACACACTAACATTTGCTTGAAGGCTCAAAATAAAAAGAGAGCGAGGCAGACTAATAAGCAGCATGGTCGTCTCACTTGGGAAGCTGCTCTAAAGCCATCCTGCGCACAACAGAAAACACGTGCCGTCTGTTCGCCCCTGCCCCATTTTCCCACTCATTCTCTCCTTTTATTCCTCGTCTAATCTCAAGAAACTGCCTGTGCGTGGTCTTTATGTTGCAATGTTAAACACAGCGAGGAGAAACGTGCACTTTACAGAGGTCTTGGGCGCGCTTAACCACAACCGGAGAGTGGGTTTCAGTTTAAAAGCAAACAAGAGGAGAGGAGAGAGAAAAAAAACACCCCAGGGGAATGTTAAGATTCGCTAAGAGTACTTACTATGCAGAAGTTTTGGCACTGGAAAGTGTAGTAGTGTTCATATTAATTCACCTGTTAATTTGTTGAAAAACGTCATCAAAGCTGAGGAGGCAGGGAATCCAACTCATAATTTGATATGATTTTATTTGGGGGAAAAAAAAAAAAGTTTCATTTTCTTGACCAACAATAATTCTATACTCATTTGTAAAGAATAGAGTTATCTAAACCATTGTCTAAATTTTATCAAAAATGTTCATTTTATTAAAACTGAAAATTAATAACAAATAGCCCTTTTCTGAATAAACTTATGAACATTTCTGCTTCCTCCATTTGCTTCTCTTTAAGCAGTCTGTCTAAAGAGCTCCAATTTCTTTCCAAATCTTTTTGTACAGTCTAACAAACCACTCAACCTCCATCTCTCTCTCTATATCTGTTTTCTCCTGCTTTCTCACAGCATTAGAGCTGTGTTACTTCCACAGACAGTGAAGTCAATCATATTCCTGCTATTGTACATTATTGCACTTTCTGCTGTCTAAACAACATAATTGCAGCTTTAGCAAACCTAAGATTATGCAGCCTGATAAGCATCATTTTTTTTATTTCATTGATTCATATCATCATAAACTTCTAGCCTGATTGATTATGGCATGATATCTCGTGACATGCCAAACCCCAAGTTCAGCAAGCGACATCAAATCAAAACGGATGCTCACAGTAAACAAAGGAGCACAGTTTATACTGTATACACTCGCATTTCCTTTATCTACAGATTTATCAGTGATGAAGAGAAATATTATTCTATTCACATTCACTGGATATGAGCAATCGCATGTTTGTCGGCTAATCAACTACTAGGATATCAGCTCATATACCATAAGTAGAGAAAAACAAAATGGCAGAGCGTGCTACTGAACCAACCGAGGATGAAATAAAAACCTTTCTTGAAAACAAAACCTCAAAAAATAAAAAAAAAATAAAATGGCAACAAAATATGGAATATAAGTATTTGATGATACCTTCTTATCTTTTTTTTTTAATTTTTCAAGACTTATCGCATTTTTCACAAATTACTACTGTCATTTCACCGGTTTGTTTACATTCTAAGCAGAAATAATTTTGCCAGACATTTTGTATAAAGTTTTTATTTATCGAATTTGCAAAAAATAACAATAAAAATGCTCGGTTTCTCAAAATCCAGTGAATGTGGACAGAATAATACAGTTATTCCACTCAATCTCCTCATACAAGGCTTATAGCCGACGAGGCACGCATCAGCTCATGTACGACTCGATTTCATGGAATAACTGCTAAATGTATTATTGCAGTTTTATTCCTGTATTAACCACAAAAGTTTGCCGTCTGGCTGCATATCAACATTAATTGCATGACTATTGTTATATTTACTTACTTACATTTATGTAAATGAGACAAAGTTGATAAAAAGTGCACTAAAACACTGCTCCAAGAGAGCCAACACACACACACACACACACACACACACACACACACACACACACACACACACCCCTTGTTGCCAGTCAGTGTATAGAGCTGAAATCAAGGGCAAAGCCCACTATCGTGAAGGTCCATCTGTGGCCACTCAGGCTTATCAGGAATTCTTTAACGAAAAGCAGGAAAGGCGAACATTTAACCATGACATCAGAGCGACCATCACACATGCTTCACAGAAACCTGATCAGATAAAAAGGAAGAGAGACACAGCATACGAAAAGTTGTGTTCGTCCACAGAGACAGAAACAACGTCAGGAATGACACCTCCAACATGTTTGGCTCACTTCAAGGATGTTACATGACGTACGCTGATGTACGGTTTTCATTCAGCCGACAAACCTTCACAGAGAGAGAGACAGAAAGAGCGAGAGAGAGAGCAAGTAACAACAATGTTTTTCTTTGTTTAAAAAAAAAAGTTTTTGAAATGGTTCATTTATTAGATTTAATGTTTACAGTACAAGCCCTGGTGAATGAGTTGTTACTATAGAAATGGTAACATTGTTAAAATTAGCACATTAACAGCACCTTCAAATCTCTCAGAATGTATTGCGGTTTTACATTGTGATTATGATGTGGCTTTTTTTTGTTTTGTAGCTATATTTTACATTTTTGTCAACAACACCAAAAAGTTTTATTTCACCTTAGTGAAAGAAGCTACCAAGTAGCTAGCGAGAAAAACTTGCACTTAAATATGTTGCGAAATTCATATTCAAGAATTTGTTATTGACCCGCCCACCAAGTTGCGCCAGTTAATTACAATAACTCTTCTGACCAATCAGAATGGACAATTTAACAGCGTTGAGTTACTGCTATTCAACCTATTTATTTATTTTTCCCCATTTAAAGTCCAACGGTTCAGCGAGGTTTGTTCTAAATAATCATTAGACAAATTAGGCTTTTCCACAAATTATAGTAATTATGTCACTCTTGCTCGAAGGAAAGAAAAACCCCATGTGTCCCAGTCTTCATAAATACAGTGAGGTTGAATTAACAACAAAATGACACTTTTTTTTTTTGTCGTTTTAATTCCTTTGCTCTAAGAAACAGCTGAAAATAGATCCAGCTGATCACTGATGGATTAGCACAGGAGCACATCGATCAGCGTGAAACGGTCGGTTAGGACGCGGCCGCTTCATTCATCAACTCACTCAGGGCTCAACGTCGAGTTTGCGGAGTAATGAAGCGAACCTGATGATCATAATCGCCTCCCAGATTCAGTCGAATGTGATGCACACGGCATAATGAGGATGAATCTGAGTGATGCCGTGATGTTTCGTTGTGCCCTGTTAATCAGAGTTAATCAGAAATATAGTGTATATCTGATACTGGACTCTTCACACTTCTCTGACCTTCTGTTTGGAATCCGGATGGAGGTTTCTGAAATCCTCACACACTCCCAGATTCATTCTGTGTCTCTCTGACTCTCTCTCTCACACACACACACACACACACACACACTCTCTGGAGCCAGCTGGTGACCCAGCCTGCCATCATCCTCAGTGGTCAGTGTGAAATTGAGCTAATTCAAGGCCCCATGGCTTCACACTGACCCTCCAAAGGACATGCCGTGTGTGTGTGTGTCTATCTCACGTGCGGGCGTGTGTGTCTATCTCACGTGCGGGCATATGCCCCCATCTGTCTATCTCACGTGCGGGCGCATGACCCCATCCACCCAGCTTACGCGCGCATGCTCCATCCATCCAGCTTACGCGCGCATGCTCCATCCATCCAGCTTACGCGCGCCTGCTCCATCCATCCAGCTTACGCGCGCATGCCCCACCCATCCTGCGCGCATGCCCCCACCCATCTTGCGCGCATGCCCCCACCCATCCTGCACACATGCCCCTACCCACCCATCCAGCTTATGCGCATCCACCCATCCATCCAGCTTATGCGCATGCCCCCATCCATCCAGCTTATGCGCATGCCCCCACCCATCCATCCATCCAGCTTATGCCCATCCATCCATCCATCCATCCAGCTTATGCGCATGCCCCCATCCATCCATCCAGCTTATGCGCATGCCCCCATCCATCCATCCA
>JANZLB010000016.1:14476508-14486850 GCA_026167865.1 Notarius quadriscutis
AACATGCAAACTCCACACAGAAAGGCCCTCACCGGCCACGGGGCTCGAACCTGGACCTTCTTGCTGTGAGGCGACAGCACTAACCACTACACCACCGTGCCGCCCCTTCTTTCTTACTATTTTGAAAATAAATCTAGTTCACAGCACGGTATTTTGAACAAAACGCACTAAACAAAATTGGGAACCAAAATACTCCAAGCCCTGATGCTGCTCACAGCTTGGTGATGCTTGCAAGAGATGAGGCAAGTATCATTGATAATATGTATATATGCTATATTTACTGTATGGACATGGGATCAGAAAACTATTTTATTTATAAGTAGTAGCCACATGGACCCATAGGGTACCTATTTTTGGATGTTGTAAACTGTTTCTGTATTTGTTTAATCGCCCAGAGAGCTCTTATTTCTGATGCATATAATAAAAATGCATTTAAAGTTTATAAACATATTTATTCCGTTTCTTTTGAAATATATTTGCACAGAAAAGCACAGTTGAGAGCAGAGACGCCAAGAGAGTGCCGTGACTCATGTCCCGTGACAAGTACCTGGCTAACATCCATCCATGTGAATCTGAAACATTCAGGCTACGAGTGTACTGTCCTTCACAGCAGCTCTCCTGTGAGCTATAGCGAGCGCAAAACAGTGATTTGTAATATCAGCTAAATAAGACACACAGGATGATGCCACAAGTATTCTTGCTGAAGGTGCATATAGAAAATGATTACTATGTATATTTAATAGATCATCAGAAAAAAAACAGATTCATCCCTGTCACTCTTTTTCCTTTCACATTTAAAAACCATGATGTTTCTCATCTGCTTGTTTTAGTGCAAAAACAGCCTGAACACCGCTGAAGTAAACAGTTAAAATCAAATAAACGACAGCAGGATGGAGAGAACAATAATGCAGAGGCAAGCACAAAAAATAAAGACGAGGCAAAAAAAGTGAGCTGATAGTCAAGATAAAGTTCGACAGTGACACAGCAGCAGGAAGACTGGACACTGTTTGCTTTGGAACACTGAGACTGCACACATTAATTATAGATCTTCTTTTTTTGTTGCATTTTCATTATATATTCTTCACTGCGATTGTTTTATGTTTACCTTTTTAAGTTGTTCTGGGAGCACCGTCCTGATGGCATCTGTAAACTGTGGAACATTTGTTAACTAGAGCCTCCCAAAATTAACCAAATATTGATAGCAAAACGGTGTGGAAGACTGGATCGGCTCGACTGGATCACACTAATTACAGCTATAAAGTGGAAAAGGAGATTATGTGCTGGAGTCGAGCCTGTAGCTACTTGGTGTGAAGCTGGAATCTATGATCTAATTCTGTAATAATTGAGCTCAATTTATCATTTTTTGAACTTCTGATCAAAGTCCTTCTCATGCCACAAGGCACATTGGGCGGTGCCAGTCTCTATAGCCCTCAGCCTCTCGCCTATTACATAGCTAGGGTTACAGTGGGAGCTGGTCGTCTGGTAACCGCAAGAGTCTGACTCCAGACTCACATCTGTATTGTGACCTCGCCAGATGCCAGTAGGTACCATTTCGATGATGGTCTTTGGTATGACCCAACCACAAGTAGACCTTGCAATCTCCCAGTCGAGAGGTGAACGCACTAACCACTAGGCCAGCTTGCAGTACTGAACATTTGAGCCAGCAGACTAACTGATTGTAGAAAACGTGGACAGGGTAAGGTTCCAGTCACACTACAGTTTGCGATGGGTTATCGATGAAAAAGAGACATTTTGGTGGTGATGCTTCCCTGAGATTCAGGAAGTATTCTCAAACCCATCTGTGAGTATTCACCACTTAGTTTGCCGACAAAAACATTGCCACCTAAGTTCAAAGCATGCATTGAAATTTTTCATGATGTTTTTGGCCACTCATGAGGTGGAGACACACGAAAAAAAAATGGGTACCCTATGGGTACATGTGGCTACTGTTTATAAATAAAATTGCTTTCTGATACCATGTCCATACAGTAAATATGATACTCGCCTCATCTCTTGCAAGCATGATCAAGCTGTGAGCAGCATCAGGGCTTGTAATATTTTGGTGACCAACTTTGTTTACTGTGTTTTGTTCAAAATACAGTGCTGTGAACTACCGGTATATCTATTTTCAAAATAGTAAGAAAGCACTTCTTCCTGAATTGTCTTAGAAGCATTATTTAGTACTAATGAGCACATTTTGTTTCACAAGTGGAGTGTAAAGACTCTAAAATGAAAAATAAAATTAAAAAAATTAAAGCGAATAGCAGAAGTTTGATATCGGCTTCTCGATATATCTGCCAAAAAGCTCAAAAAAACTTACAAAACCTTTCATTTGATCTTTCAGAAGGACCAAACAAAAGCTGTGATAATTAAAAGGTACATTTTCTTAAAATAAACACCACTTACTTGATATCAGATCAGTCGCCTTGGTGAACCATATGGTGAATTTCATTTATCTTTTTATCTGCTGATTATCTTCCAATACTACAAAGTTATAACGAGGTTTCTCTTATTTCGTTTCTGGTTCTGATTGTTTCCGAAGTTTATCAAGAAGTAGAACAGGTAATCGAACTTGATCAGGATAAGTGCTGATTGGTTACGAAGTTTCGCTATTGTTACACTCATTCTTCCATTCTTACAACACGATGACACAGTGGCTTCGCCACTCATTCTTGTGTACCTTTGACAACACGAGAGCAACTGTTCATATCACGAGATTACGATTCGCCGTTCTGGTGACTGTAATGCTTAAGCATATGTGCATGCGCAGTGTGCTATTGTTACACTCATTCTTACAACACAATGCTTGCTTCGCCTCTCTGAGGCAGTAGCCACAAAAAGAAAAAACAGTAAGCTGTCTAGAGAATAAGTTAGGGATGAAGATAAGAATTGCAGTGACCACAAACCTCCAACAGTTAAATACAAGAAATGTGGATAAGCATCTTTTGGTTTTATGCACCAAAAATCTCTGCGAAAACCGGTAAGTCTGGTAGTCTAAGTATATTTAATCGATTTAGCTTGTTTGAGCTAGCCTTGCTGTAATGCAAGAAATACTTCTTTCATATCTTATTGGATTTGATTTCATTGCTCTTACCTTTTTCTCCAGGTTGTTCAGGCGATTGTTCAGGTCAGTGTAACCTGTACAGTTCATACATTCTGCATAAGAGATAAAAAAAAGCAAAGTATCAGTTAACTATCATATAATATCCACTAGCTCATGCAGGAACATTAATTGAATGGGATCTCAGGGAACATTGTTCAGAAATTAGTGGTAGTGAGCTGGCAGCTGAAGTTTACCACAGTGCCAGCAGATGAATGCCTCAAATGAGTCCCCTGAGTGCATACATTACTGAAACTACAAATTACGACTCGTTACTGTATTATTCCAGCACTAAATCAGCCCATTTGTCAGGAGCTCAACGTCTGACACACCTACAAGTATGGTCAGGCTTTCTCTTCTCCTTCACTTCCTGCCCTGTCACTGCCTTTATTTACTGCTCCATCGCTCTCTTAACTTCCGAGTCCTTGTTTTCTGTCTGTCTGCCTCATGGCAGATTCCCTGCTGTGTGCCCAGATGCTAGGAAGACACAAAGTCCAGTTGTGCCAACTTGGCCCCCACCATGCACTCTCGATCTTTTGGTCTTATGCCAAAGTGCTAGCCAGAACTAACCAAATAAACATAAACAACTGACAAAAAGTAGTTGAGGAACCAGCACAAGTACTTTCCAGCTCATTTTCTAGATAAACACTTATTTTGCAGCTAAGTCTGCAACAAAAACAAGTCTTTCAAACAGTCCTCTTTAGAACAATAATCAAATGAAGAGGTGATACTGAAAGCAAGTTCTGGCATCCTGCCTAGTACAGCTATTTTCAGAGAACTTGTCTTCAGTATGGTTTGATTTGGTCCATAACCATGGGGACTACACAATGATCAGTCTGGATGTGGTGTAAAAAGCCCAAAGTGATCATAAGAACTAAATCCTCAGGAGGAGTCAGGATTTCTGTTTGGAAGGGTTTAATTACATGGGTAAAGAAAACAAGTTCCTTGAGGTAGATATAAAAGAAAATCCTCTGGTTGCTAGCTCAGTGTTTACTAACCTGAACCTGAAGACTGTGTTGCGTCTTACAGTCTATACATGCATCTGGAAAAATACTCAAAGACCACATGGCTGTTAAATTATTTTCAGCCTTCATTGGAAATGAATAGTGGATTATGACCATATTTAGATGTAACACACAGCATGGTATGAACAAAGCCTGTTTAAAATATGATCACATCTCAGCATTAAAGTAATACTCCAGCATTTTTCAACCTAGTCTTTATCCACCACATCTGCAGCACAGTCAGTGCAATTACCACAGATAAGAATTTCAATACATCTTGTATTAAGAAAAGGACATAAAACCCGTTTACTCCAAACTCACTTATAATAGAAGTCTCAGGGCGCTTGTTTAATTCAATGAATAAACATTTATGCAAATGTTTTCATGAATAATATCAGCCAAGTTATTTGTAAAGTAAGGTTTAAATTTGTATAATTTGTCATTCAGAGATGGAACTACTTTTTTGAGGGAAGAATTTGTGGTTAAGCATTATGAACTGAGTGTTCAAAGCTCAAAGGAAATACTAAGAAGACATAACTGGATTCCACAAAACATTACAGAGAGCCTTTGATCATTATTCTTATCCTGTGTTCACATGACTATGGTGACATGACCAAAGGTGGTGTAGCAAGAGGTGACATGATTGGTGGTGACACAATCAGACTTAACGTGGCATTTGGAGGTGATGTGACCAAATGTAATATAACTAGAGGTGATTCAACCAGAGGTGATATGACTGGAGGTGACACAAATGGAGATGATGTGATCAGAGTTGACATGACCAGAGGTGACGTGACCAGAGGTGACATGTCACAAGAGGTGACATGCCTGGAGATGACAAGACCAGAGGTGACAACCACAGGTGACATGACTTGGGATGACACAACTGGAGGTGACATGACCTGAAATGATGACTGGAAATGACAAGATCAGAGGTGACACAACCATAGGTGATATGACTGGAGGTGACACGACCAGAAGTGTCATCATCAGAGGTGACATGACTGGAGCTGACATGACCTGAAATGATGACTGAAGATGACAAGAACGGAGGTGACACAACCAGAGGTGACACAACTGGAGCTGACATGACTGGAGGTGACACAATGAGAAGTGTCATCATCAGAGGCGACATGACTGGAGCTGGCATGTTTGGAGGTGACCTGCCTGGAGGTAACATGACCTGAAATGACATGACTGGAGATGGCACAACCAGAGGTGACATGACACAACTGGAGGTCACAGCTGGAGGTGACATGACTGGAGGTGACATGACCAGAGGTGACATGACCTGAAATGACGACTGGAGATGACAAGACCAAAGGTGACACAACCGAAGGTGACACAAGTGGAGGTGACATGACCACAAGTGGCACCACTGTAGGTAATGTGCCCAGAGGTGACCTGACTAGAGGTAACCTGAGCAGAGGTAAGTGACAGGAATGGAAGTGATGTGACGGGAGGTGACCCAACCAGAGTTGATTGGCAGTGCAAGTGGGAAGAATGAGAGATTAAAGCAAAGAAATGTTGAAACTATCAATTTAAATACAAGATGTTACAATTCTGCTTTTCCTCTCACTGTGAAATATTATCTATGGGTTTTTTTCCCCCACATATTTATTCCTAGTCATGCTGACACTCGCTGTGCTGGAAACAAGCTTGAAGGGGTTGATGTTTCGAAATAGATGTACGTCTGCTTTTATCTGATTCATAATGCAAAAGATTTCAGCTTATTCTGACAGTAGTAAACAGAAATGCTCAACATGGATGCCATTTACAGTATGTCTACACAATTTCCTCTGTGATAGCTAGCTAGGAAGTCCAGCTAGGAAATCCAGATGCTGCTGTAAAACCAATCACAACCGACAATAAATGAATAAGTGAATAAAAATAGCTAATTCCCGCAAGCAACCAAAATAACACAAGTTGAGTGGTGGTGTGAGATGAGAAATCACTGCTGGTATAAAAAACAGCATGTGTAATGACTACCGTCATGTCAAAAAAGAAATTTGGTTAAAATATTTTGAGGTATTCCTTTAATACACAACTGCCGGAAGGAAGATAGTAAAAATAGCTCCTTCAGGTCTTCTTAATTCCTAAATGTAAGGCCATCTGAAGTACCATTTAAAAATATATACTTGCTGATATGACATATACACTTCAGCCTTCACTATAACACACACCCACACACCACGGATCAGTCTTCCTTTCACACATAGTTGTGGACAGACTTCCACAATCACGTTCTCTTTCTGGATGCAAAAAACCATTCCTGCTCACCGTCATTTTGGGAAAATATTTTCAGCACATGACTATTATATTGGATAACTGCACCTCAGAGAACTTGACCAAGGAAAAGCAGAAATATACATTTTTAAATTACTCTTAGCAAAAAAAAGGTACTGCTTCACCAGAGTTTATGATTCCCAGAAATCATCTTGTCCAGAAAAAAAGCTAATCCAAATAGTCCAAACAGAGTTACTACACAGTGACAAAATTAAATGATTCTATGAACAATTGTCCACTTTCAATGATCTGTCAAATCTATCCATTCATAAGAAGGACCCTGGTACCATTAGCCGCAGCAGCTGTCTTGTGGAATGCCAATCTTTTAACAAACACCTGTTCAAGACGACATAAGGCACATGTCTAAAGGGGTCAGAGGTTATGCAGGTCTAGCCTGGAAATTCATTATTCTAGATATAGGATGACACAAAGGAAGGATATGAAATAGCTGTAGCTAAGACTACTGGTAATAAAACATTTGAGAAAAGTTGCTGCATTACAGCTAAACGTGAGATGTCTTCTTAAGGGCACAGACTCATCTTATTCATAAGTATTACTGATCTCCCAAAGCATAACAATTTTACCCATTTATCCTGAGATGCCAGAGTTATTTATACGTCCAAGTCAAGAGTTCAGCATATGTTTTGGAAATGAAAACAGAGAAGAAAAGGATGGAAGGTGGGAGGACATGAGCAAAAAAGAGAGGAAAAGAAGGGGGGATGCACAGGCTTGTATGGGATGTATGGCTTGGGCATGACGCCCATTGGACATTTAAAAGAAGAGGAGAGCTGAATTTCACCCAAGATATACATGGCGTGTGAGGGGGTGTGTGTGGCCAGCCGTGACTGACAGAATGCCTCCTGCTGCCAGGCCTCTCCCAGACATCTGTGCTGTGTGTCTGGGGCAGTGTGTGGCCGGACATAACTGCTCAATAGGCAGACATGCCAGCATAACTCTGTCCCGTCCAAGAAAACCAAGCAGCTGTTTCCCCTGAGCTGAGCAGGTGATTCTCATCACCGTGCCAGACCGGTATATTCGCCACTGAGATAAGACAGACCTTCTGAACACACTCTAGTCTCTAAGTCGTCAGTAAGTATTTAACAGCTTCTAAAAAAATTAAGCTGCAATGTTTCCAAAATAACATTACTGTAATGTTCTGGAAACATCTTCTCGAATGATTATTTACAGGACAGTGTTTCCAGTGAAAGAAAACGCATCAATGTTGTAGTAACATTTAAAACAGAATACCCAGAGAACCCCAGCCGAACTTGGAGCTGACATCATTTTAACAACAAACACGGACACACTGCAGCCTTTCCATACTTTGCTGCACATAAAGGTGTCTTCTCAATTAAATTAGAGTGCACAGAAGCCTCTTTGCTGAGAACTGATGTTAAATCACTAAATCACAGTCAGTGGCCACCTCCACTTCCTTTCTAGCTGTGCCATCATGTCGAATGTCTCACCAGATCTGTGTGCTAAGGAAGCAGGCTCTCCATCAGCCAAAGAGCTGTGCTAAATCTGCTCAAATAATCATCGGCAGCAACGTGATATGGTGTGACATGTCTTTAACACCACATACAGTACAGTATGTCTCATTGAAGTATGTGTCATGTGTGATGCGACTACAGTTAACTGAGAAAATGAGTCAAGAGTGGAACTGGGTGAACAGTAGAATCTAACACAGAACCTTTAACATTTATTTTCCTCACTTTATTACAAACTAGTCATAACTGAGATGAATGGAGAGAGAGAGAGAGAGAGAGAGAGAGAGAGAGAGAGAGAGAGAGAGAGAGAGAGAAGGTCCGAGGGAAGGTGGCTTTTTCTAGCCGTATTCTATTATAAAGAGGATCATCAAAGGTTCTTTAGAATGGTTAAAGGTTGTAGATTTGTAAAAACGTTCTGCTTTTCGAAATGGGAAATTATCTCTTGTAGAATGCAACAGACAGAGTGAACCATGAAGGACAAACTGAAGAGCTTTTTTAGACTGCTAAGAGTCAAACGCACCTGCCATCCCATCATTCACCCATCATTAGCCATGCTGTTTTTGAAGTCAGAAAGAACCCACCATTTGTCCATTTGTCTCTCCAAGTAAATATTCCTGAAAACCCCAAGAATACCTACTATAAGATGCATCTCTACAGGGTTTCTCTGTCTGATCAACTTCCAGTGTCAAGCAGATTCAGCAAGCCAATCATGACACACACTTAATATAACTCGAGCTGTCGGAATGTCTGCATTTCAAGCCGCCTGGCACTGACTTATTCAGCTGGAATGCAACAATTCGTCACGTAGCATGCATGCAAAAGCCAAGATAACCTCTGAGCTTGCGTTTGATGAAATGACTAATATTGCTGACACAGACATTACATCATAAATCAGACATGGCCACACAACCACTGCTTCAACAAGGCGGTGGTGAGTTAGGATATTGTTCTGTATCAGAATTTGCCATTAAGACCTTAGAACATTTTTTTGTTGTTGTTTAAAACAGAGCAACCATGTTGTACCATGTTGTCCCAAACTCTAACATTAGAATGATCTTTTGAAGTACATAAACATCCATCCATTATTTGTAACTGCTTATCCTGTGCAGGGTCGCGGGCAAGCTGGAGCCTATCCCAGCTGACTATGGGTGAGAGGCAGGGTACACCCTGGACAAGTCGCCAGGTCATCACAGGGCTGACACAGAGACAAACCACCCTTCACACTCGCATTCACGCCTACGGTCAATTTAGTGTTACCAATTAGCCTAACCTGCATGTCTTTGGACTGTTGGAAAAACCGGAGCACCCGAACACAGGGAGAACATGCAAACTCCACATAGAAAGGTCCCCGTCGGCCACTGGGTTCGAACCCAGAACCTTCTTGCTATGAGGAGACAGTGCCGACCTTACTATTATTTAACTCATTTTTTATATTCTATTGCATTGTTAAGTAAGTCTTCAAGGAGTTTGGCCTTATCATGTAACCTTAGCAGTGAGCCAGCTTGTATAAATAATCTGCACATGCACAAATTACACTGTTAAACTCACCTCAACATGTCTTTTATAATTGTTTACCCCGCCATGGGCAATGCTAAAGTCACTGTTACAAACAGTACAACACGCAACACTGTCATTATTATTATTTTTTTTTTACCCCTATTAGGCAAGGGTACACTTTCATGTAGTGGGTTTTGTATTTTTGGGGCACTCTGCCAGGACACTCTTGGATACACTGAAATGATGGACTCTCGGTCTGGGAGGGAAGACGTAAAGCCTGCCTACACAGAACACTGATTCGTCAACTTAACAAGGCAGAACAATCAAGATGCGCTCACTTGTGCTCCTGCTCTCTCTTTCTCTCTCAAAATTACACGCAGACAGAGTTTGTTGCTCAGTACCCAGTTTGCTCACTCGCTCGCTGTAGATTTCGGGATATCGTATCTAATTTGCGGGAGTCAGGGAGCCGCTATCAATATGTGGGAGACTTGCATAACTTCTGGGAGAGATGGGATGCCTGCATTGGGTAAAGGGCCAGTTTAACAAATGTGCCAAAATGGAACAAAATTCTTGAAAAAAAATGAATGATTATTTGAGCACCAAAGTTAAAAGCAAATCAATCGACACAAGAGATGATGAGGTTCAAATTTAAATTCTGCAACTTTTACCTCAGGAGATAAAACTAAGGTTAGGGTTAGCCCTGATGTGAATAATGTTGAGGATCAAAGTGACAACATTAACCCTTATGTGGATAATGCTGATGATTCAAGTGATTAAACATTTCTCATCATAAACTTATAATTCTTTGGGGGAAAAAAGGACTAATAGAATGTTTTCCTGAAAGGCAGGCTACAAATATAGCAGTAGGTGGAACATTTGCATGCCAGTAAGCTCATCTCATCTCATTATCTCTAGCCGCTTTATCCTGTTCTACAGGGTCACAGGCAAGCTGGAGCCTATCCCAGCTG
>JANZLB010000016.1:14761092-14771560 GCA_026167865.1 Notarius quadriscutis
CACTATATATATATGTATGTGTATATATATGTGTGTGTGTGTGTATGTGTATATATATATAATATAATTTTTTTTTTTTTTTTATTAATAAATTTTTTTTATTAATTTATAAATGAGAAGCTACTCACTGCATCAGTTAGGGTTAAAAGAATTGTTGCCAGCTGAAATGCATTTATCACTGTGGTAGTTATCCAATCAAAGGCTCTTTAGTATTTGCTAATTTAAATCTAAACAGGAATTTATTTTTAATTTTTAATTATCATTATTTTTTTGGCCAGGCAGTGTATAAGTCTCTTTGAACTGCAAAGTTTCAGCTGTTTTCTATAATCGGTCATTTTTTTCTTTCTTCAGCTGATGCTGATATTTCAGAGCTTAGAGTTGATTTTGCTGCGGACAGCAAGTGACCTCTCTCATTTCAACTTTTTTGGCTCCAGCATTGTGAAGAAGATTGTCTCATCACATGTGAAGTTGTTACAGTCCTCTTTGTGTTCAGGGAATTGTCAGTAAGTTTCAGTACTCCAGCCTAACTGCATGGCTGTTGTATATTCTATTTTAAGTGACCTGCCCACAAGCATGTTATAAGTTGAATTTTCCAATACATAATTAACTAAACTGTGTACAATGTGTTTTTGGTGGTTGTCAGACTTTGATTATGAAAGTACAGTCACTAAAGTGGCTTAAATGGGCCCATGGATAAGTTCTTATTCTGGGTTTGTGGAGAGACAAATTCTATTAATGCGAGTATGTGTGTGCAGAAAAGTCTGACGCTGATGGGTCTATGAATGTGGTTTTCCCCCAAAGGTTTGTCCGACAGTGCCTTTCTTTGATCACGGCAATGGTATCTCAGGGCACTGAGGCAGCATGTGAAATCTTCAGCAGTTTGGTTTTCAACAAAACTCTCAGCAGTCTTGCTTGCATGAGAGACAGAACTGTGAGCTCTTCATTTAGATTATTTCTGTTTTCTGCTCATCTAGATTTTAATTCTAGACCTAATGAATTTTTTTTTTTTTAAATAAACATAAATTTGTGCTGCATGGTGGGGGCAGTGTAGATTCATCTTTGTAAATGTATTTCACACATTCCACTAAGTCAGACATTACACTATACAGCCAAAAGTATGTGGACAACAGACCATCACACCCATGTTTTGCAGGTTGAACATCTGATTTCAAAGTTGGTCCCCCTTTTCAGCAATAACAGCCTCTGCTCTTTTGGGAGGACTTTCCAGTAGATTTTGCAGTGTGGCTGAGGGGATTTGCCCATTCGGCCACACAGATAGGGCTCTGTGCAGACCACTCAAGTTTTTTCCACACCAACCTGAGCAAACAATGCATTTTGCTTTTAGCCACACCCCTTAATTCTAATGAAAGATCATCTTAAAGGTACAGCATACAAAGACATGCAGCTAATTTGTGTGCTTTCAGCTTTGTGACAATAGTCTGGGGAAGGCCAGTATATGGGTGTTATAGTCAAGTGTCAACATACTTTTGACCACAGTGTAGAGGTATTAATCGCAGGATTTTTGTTATTGTTTGTTTTAATTCAAAGGGCCGACCAGATGTTCGTGTGTCCTACGTTCAGTTTGCTCTCTCTTTTCTGATGTATGGAGACGTTGCAACTATAGTACATGTACTGGACACCAAAGGTATTATCTACTTAATGTAAATGTGGAGAGTTACAATGCATTGTGGCATGGCACTAAAATTATTATTATTTTTTTTAAGGTTTTCTGTCAGAAATCTTTAACACAGAGTTAAAAGAAGACAGAATATCAACAATCAATCTGATACTATCTACATTTCAGAATAAGGCAAGTCTTTCATTTTAATTTTTTAGAAATCTTTTGTATGTTTTTAATTGTTTTAGTATACATTTTCTCTGTTTATTCTTGCAGATTGTGCAAAATACTGCTGTGAGCAAAACTCAGAAGCTACGCTTCTTCACTGCTTCCACTTTGACTCGGATTGCTTCTCTGTACAGGTGGAATGGAACTGTGGATATGTCCACTGATCATTGTGTGGTAGGAATGGGATCTTATGAAGTCATGTTCTCCCTGTGGCATGTTTGCTCTCTTTCTGTCCATCTCCTGTTTGTAATATTGTTTCATTATTTTATTTTTTCTTAGACTATGAATGAACAGGAATGGGGAAGGCTTGTTGTGCGAGAGTCTGTTCATAACTTCCTTCTTGACCTCTGCTGCTCTCGCAAACATGGTATCAGCTTCCATGACCCAAGTCTGGGGACAGCTGGAAGGTACGTGGGACCCAGCATCAATGCTGATGTGCTCGAATGTGCACTAAATCCATTTAACACAATTGCACAACTTGCTTGTGAACAAACGCTGTTTCCTCAGCTATTTTAGTTGAATAATAATAATACCTTGGCCTGGTTTTACTGATTTTTCTTGCTGCTGAAATAGTTGCTGGATTTTGTACTTGATGGTGATTCTGAAAGTGTGTATGGATGTGTGTTAAATGGTGGCGCAAAGATATATAAAGTTGATCTTTGAGTGGTGAAGATATTTCATGAGCGCATGCTGTGAAGGACCTATTTTTCACCATTCAAAGATAAACTTCATATTTTTGCGCTTCCGTGTAATATTCTTATTTTATAGACACATCCACAGACAAAATGCAAATTAATCAAAAGAATTTTAATTTTGAACCAGGTTGCCATTTTGACAATGTATGTCAAGTCGGTGGGAAAACACTGGCACTGATGTGAACATCGATATCCTCACAAGTGAAGACATTGGAAATTATACCAACGAGCCACTTTTTCCATGGAATAAAAACGTGTATTCTATTCCTTTCTAGCAGGTTGATTGATGGCATGCAGTATTAAATCACTTATCCTCCATGTATTATGCCACTCCCCGCAATGGAGAATTAGCGTGCAATATTGTTAATATTGCACGCTGTCAAGACAGCACGTTGGAGCTCATGCGAAAATACAATGACAACTTTTCTGCTGCGCATGCGCAGAATCATTTCTTTGTCAGCTGGGAAAGAGGGAAGACAAGGCTAATCCAGTGCTAGGTTTAAGCACTCGAAGAAGAAGCCATTGTCACATGCACAGTGAAATTCATCCTTTGCATTTAACCCATCTGAAGCAGTGAACACGCATGTGCACACAAGTGAGCAATGAACACACACACACACACACACACACACACACACACACACACACACACACATCCAGAACAGTGGGCAGCTATGCTGCAGCACCTAGGGAGCAATTGGGGGTTAGGTGCCTTGCTCAAGGGCACTTCAGCCCAAGGCCACCCCATGTTAACCTAACTGCATGTCTTTGAACTATGGGGAAAGCCGGAGCACCTGGGGGAAAACCATGCAGACACTTGGAGAACGTGGAATTTCCACACAGAAAGGCCCCTGTTGGCCACTGGGCTCGAACCCAGAACCACCTTGCTGTGAGGTCAGTGCTAAGATCTACACCACCATGCTGCCCCTAAATAAATAAACTGAAACTAAAGATGTGCCGAACACCCAAAAGGCTATCAAAACTTTTATTATAAATTCTTCATGCACATTTACAAGAGAAAAGCATGCAAACAAACATCGAAAAACTGGAAGAGACGTGTCAAAGCTGTAAAACGTCTGCGCTAGTGAGTAACAGTTTGTAAACAAACATAGCTGCGAGGTTTGCTTCATTTAAAAGCAGAAGCTTTTGAGAGAATTTTGGCTGCCAGGTCGCGTCGTTGTGTAGTTGTTTTTTAAAAGTAAGTAAATTATACAGGGAAAATAATATTCAGCTTGACTGTGCTAGCATTGGCCTGTGCTAACTTTACACCAGCTAGAAGGTAACTGGACTGCTGTGCTAACAGCACTGAGTCGCAGGTAAGCTGGTGTCTGCCTTCGCTACTGCTATGCCGGTTGGACGCTACCTGGACTGCCGCACTACCAGAATCGAGTTGCGGGTAAGCTAGCGTCAGCCTTTGCTAATGCTACTGCTACTCTGGCTGGAAGCTGACTGGACTGTTGTGCTAATATCACTGAGTTGTGGGTAAGCTAGCGTTGACCTTTGAGAATGCTGATATGAAGAGTGTGTGTAAGTAATAATATTCGCTGGCTTTTTTTTCATGGTCTATCAGATATTATTCCATTCAGCTAGCATGATATTGAACTCGTCCAACCTGTTCAATATCATACTAGCTGAATGGAATGAATTAAATAATTGGCTGGCTTTGAGCGCTCTACCAGGTGATGGACCGCTCAAAGCCAGCCAATTATTTGATTCAGTATTTAAATGTTACTCAGGTCCGGGATGTATTTCGTATGAAAAATGATCCCCCCCCCCCAACATGAAGATATGACCTTTATCTTCTCAAGTCAGCATCTAATTTTCTTTAATATATAGACACGTTCACAAACAAAAAAACCTCCAAGTTAATCAACACAATTCATCGGTGTCCTCACTATTGAGGATATTAGAAAATGCTACTCAATGTCCCAGATGTAGTTTGTATGAAAAATTGGCATGGAGTGTTTCCCCAGTTAAAATGAGTGTATACTAGTGCATCTCAAATTAGAATTTTGTGAAGTTAGGTTTTTTATTTTTAAAGTTAATTAAAAAAGGGAAATTTTTCATGTATTCTCTAGTCATTACACGTAAAGTGAAATAGTTCAAGCTTTTTTGATTATGGATTATGGACTTGTCTCAAAATATCCAGTATCTGTGTTTTAAATATTTTGCTTAAAATTTGAGTAAAACAGTATAAATACCATGTATCTCTTAGTCTAGTTCAGTACCCACAGCCACAATCATGGGGAAGACTGCTGACTTGACAGTTGTCAAGATCATCGACACCCTCCAAGGAGGGTAAGCCACAGAAGGTCATTGTCGAAAAGGCTGGCTGGAAAAGGTACACAAGTAACAGGGATGTCTGTTACAATTGTCCAACAACCTAGTGGATTAATAAAACCGATTTTAACTAGTTTTATGAGAAACTATCATGAATATTTTCAGTAAAATGTGTTGGTATCTTACATTAAAAAAAAAACTAACTAAAAATGAGCACTGGGTAAAAAGCCATCTAATCTAAATAAAGTTGCTAATTTCATTGTACAGTGGTCAAGTGTTTGAGAAATTGCCTTGCACTTATGATCGGGTACCCTGTGGTGGTACACCTATGTTATTTGTATGGATAGATGTCGTTTAGTCGCAAAAGCCATTGAAAACCAAGTTGATGCATTTGCCATATTCTCTTAAGTATGGAGCTTCATTCCATGTGCTTTGCATGTAGGGACCTCTGCAATAAGAAATATTGCCAAAGTATGTCCACTTTTGCTATGCTGCATTGGCTTGCTGCATCTCTTAGAATTGGGTTTAAAGTCCATCTACTGTATACAAAGTTCCTAATGGTTTGGCACCTTCTTACATTGATTGTGTCATTTTATATCCCTTCATGAGTCCTCAGGTCCTCCACAGCAGGTCCTCCTAAATATTCCAAAAGTCCCCCAAAATAAGATTGTGGGTGGGAGGAGGAAATAGCCTTTCACCCATTATGGACCTAAACCCTACCAAGAAATATTAGATTGGTTGGCTCAGTGGACATTTTTAAACAGCAACTAAAAGCATGCCTTTTTAATTCCTAAGATTATTATTTTTCTTTTTTTTTATTCCCTTTTTAAAAAAAAATCCCTGTTTTATGTCTCTTGGATTGTGTGTTTGCTTTTTACTGTGTGGTCTACTTATTACTTATAATTATCGTTATTTCCTTTTTTTTTTTAAACTTCTCCTTGTCGTGTTTGTGCTTGCCAGGTTGTTAAAGCATTTTGAGCTGCATCTTGTCAGGGCTATATAAATAAAAAATTATTATTACTACCTCATCTGGCACTGAGTCCACCGGGGGCGAGGTATTGTTTTCGGGCGGGTGTTTTATTTTTTTGTTAACAATATTACAGGAAAACTGCTGGCTCAATCTTCATGAAACTTTCAGGATAGATGGATATTGGTCTCAAATAGAACCCCCAACATTTTGGGGGTCATCCGATCAAGGTTTTTGCGGCTACTACCTCATACACTCATGAGTGTAACAATCGCACACTGCACATGCAGATCCCCAGAATGGTGATGCACTGCGTATGTGCATCACCAGAACGGTAAGTCGTGATCTTGCGATATGAACAGTTGATCTCACGTTATGTTGTAAGACTGTAAGACTGAGTGTACCAATAGCACACTGTGCATGTGCATAAGTGTTACAATAGTACACAAGAATGAGTTTCTAAGAATGTAAGAATCAGTGTAACAGTTGCGAAAGTTCATGTGTCCCAAATCACTCCATACTCACTACATAGTGGACTATGTAGTCAGGTTGCCATTTTGTAGTGCTGTCTGAATGTATAGTGAGCATTATTATACCCTGTAGTGCACTCGAAGTATCTCGCAATGCATCACGAAAAGTAGTGCCACAGCAAAGAAGGGGAAAAAAAAAACACGGCAAAGAAGTTTTATCATTTAATCAATAAGCTCACTATATAGTCCTCTATAAAATAATTTCCTATATAGTGAGTAGGGCGTAGTGAATGAGAGTGATTTAGGACCCAGCGTTTGTAACCAATCAGCACTTATCCTGATCAAGTTCGGTTACCCATTCTGTTTCTTAATGAACTTTGAAACTAAATAAGAGAAACCTCATTATAACTTGATAGTATTGGAAGATAATCAGCAGATGAGACAAACGAAATTCACCTCGTTGTTTGCCAAGGCTACTGATTCAATATCAAACAAGTGGTGTTTATTTTAAGAAAATTAATATTTTATTTTATCTTTTTTTTTTTTTTGGTCCTTCTGAAAAGTCAAAATTTTGTAATGTGTGTGTGGGGGGGCATTAAAAGCTTTTTGGCAGATATTTAGAGTTTTTACACTTGTGAAACAAAATGTTCTCATTAGTATTAAATAATGCTTCTAAGACAATTCACTAGACTAAAGAAGTCACTTTCAGACATGTTTAGGCTTATTATAAAGGGAAAGTGCATTCCACTGAGCTCTTGCTCCGGGCCACATCTGGGAAATAAGTGTTTTGGTCATGGCGACAGCGTGTGTATGTCAGCCTCAGTTCGGAGGTTGAATAATATATAAAGTACAGGCACTTGGTATATTTTACTTCTGTAGGTTTTTTTTTTTGGTTCATTTTTTGATTACACTTCATTTTTGTGGCTATTGCCTCATAGAGTAAACATATATGCTATATTTACTGTATAGACATGGTATCAGAATTGTATTTATAAGCTGTAGCCACATGTACCCTTGCTATTCATCATAAGTGCTACCGGGTGAGGTTTGTTTTGCCTGGCAACTGGTGGTTGTTGTTGTTGTTGTTGTTGTTATTATTATTATTATTATTATTATTATTAATAATAATAATAATAATAATAATAATAATGTTGGAACAAATTTGGCTCTGTGTAAATGTGATTAAACATGGGGAACTTTCTTTGTCACTATGATGGTTGGAAAACTTGCTGTAACTACTTATTGGCCTTACAGATTGGGAGAGAGGTTTTTATAAAACTCTGAAGCAAACTCGGTTTTCTGCTGTAAGTTAGATTTTAAACTTGGTGTAGAATTTACTGCCACCCAGTTCACAGCCTGTTCCTTTTTCCGGAAACCTCGCCATCACTGTAGTTTGGCAGTTTGTTATTGCAGTTAAATGCATCTTTCCCTTTCTGAAAGCTGCAACCCCCTTTTTGTTTTTCCAGAGTTGGGAATATTGTCTTGCTACAGTTTGTGGTGAACCTTAAGCAGGCCATCGAAGATGAAAAAGTGGCTGAGCTGCTTGTCAACATTTTGAAGTGCAACCCTGATCTTCTGCACCGTTACTTTATTGAAACACGACTCTGTTTCACCCCGCGCATGAAAGGAACCTGGTTGGACAGCGTTGCGCTGCTCAAGAAAGTAAGTTCTCTGCTGTATGACAGAGATTTAAAGGATATGATAACTGTGCTGCATGACTGACCTGTATTTCACTATCTTTTTTTCCTCCACATAGATCTATCAGTCCCAGCCTGAGGTGTCCCAGGCATTCCAGCTGCAAGAAGTGGTTCCTGTCGCCCGTTTCCTTAGTATGGTTCTGGTTACATCCCTCCCTCCAGTCTGCAACAAGGCATTTTTTACTCAGGGCCTCAATGTGAGTCACACATAAAGGAAACTACAATCTTAAAGCAACTTAAATACGTTTATGGTGGTGAAATACTGGTGTTGTGTTTCAGTGATTCTATAGTTTGGGATATTGCTAACTGCAGTTACAATTTTTTTTTCTTTTTAAACACAAGGTATATAAAGGTCAAGTTTAATGTTCACCACTTTCTGCGGACGTTTATATTAATTAGAAATCCAGCATATAAGTAGTGGAGACAGCAAATGTTGGACTCAAATTTCAAGAATTCTTTGCAGCTGTATGATACAAACATGAGTATAGACTCTGCATGGCAAGTTAGCAATCTCTGAGATGACAAGTGAAATGGTTTTTATGGCAGTATGTAGCTGGTTCCATAAGTATTTGGACAGTGACACAATTTTCATTATTTTGCCTCTGTGAATATATTTAAATTGAAGCCATCAAGGTGTGAAAATAAAGGGACTATGTAAAAATGGCTGTAATTCCTAAATGGTTAATGTAGTAGTTTTTTTTTTTTTTTGTTAAACTCCTTGAATTGGATAATGAATGGCTGGATTGAAGGGAAATTGCAGTGTTGCAGGAGCAAATTCAGTTAAATCACAAACACACAACTTGCAGGAAACGGGCAGTGAGGTAGGTAAAAACAAATGCATTTACGAATGCCAACAAATATTCTATACCAACTACTATACTACTAGATAAAATATAATTGAATAAAATTTAAGGTGTAGCTCTAACTGTGCAAATTAAATGTAGAATGTGCATTGCCACTCAAGGATAAGTTTCTTCACCTGGCACAAATATTACTATTGCAGTGGGCAGGAATGATGACTTGTAGTGGTCTTTGTTACAGCAGAATTGAAGGGGCCTCCAACTGAAAACACTCTGCTGTCTGACCAGTAGGTTGTGAAGGGGATATGAAGTGTTGTCCATTATGTTGAACAGTTTGTGCAATATCCTTTTCTAAGCAACCAACAGTAGGGGCTCCAGAGCAGTCCTCAGCACAAAGCGGTTGCAGTGTAGTGACCGGCTGCTAGCTAGCAAACGGTCCTTGAGGAATGTAACGTTAGATTAACTTGTATAATGAATCAGTTAACAGTTCGTATTCAGTGTGTAAAAACGACAACATACGAATTTGACTGTTTTCTAAGTTTGTGTGGTATGTAAATAACAATCCGACTCGATACTGACAACAACTGGTGTTCATTAAGGTCACAAAGACATGAGCACAATTTGATATGATTTAATAATGTTGGCTAATATTGCACCTAGTCTTGCTTGTGAAGCGCCTGCAAACTTTAGCAGCCCGCTAACCCTTAATTTGAAGTGCTTCAGTTAAGACCTGCAGACAGCCCTGACCAAGTTCGTGTAATAGGACACGTAAACAACAACCTGATGGTGATGTGGACATTGTTTGTTTGTGGGCCAGACACCTTTTAATCAAAGAAAACATTTTCAAGCAATAAGCATAACAGCCTCCGCCTTGATCAGAAATGTTTGGTTACTCCCGCCTCTCTTTTGAAAAGGTCACATACCGAGTACATACCTGCACTGAACTGATTGGTTTTCGAGGGGGTTCATTTGAAAGCGGTAGGCTAAAATGTTTTCTCTGCAGAACCCGGTCACTACCTCCTCTCCTTCCCCTCTCTGCTCTGGACTCAAGAAGACAACAAAAGGGCAATAATACAACAACCAATCAGAATTCAGATGCATTCTGTTGCCAAGTAAAATTGTAACCTTTCAACATGTCAAAGTTCTAGAGACCTTGTCCTGTTTTACCTTTAGATCAATCACATCAGCTTAACCCTCCTGTCGTGTTCATCCCCCACCCCTTACTTTAGTGTTCCCGGTCAAATTTGACCGGTCTGTTTTAACTGCTCTTAAACTAACACAAAAACCATTAGTCACCACCAAAGTTTTATTTAACACTCTTTAGCTGTGAACAATGCCTCAGAGTAGTGGTTAACATGAATAACTACATTCAAAATACAAAAAGGCACTGAAAATTTATAACAAAATGAATGTTATGTTATTGACCTCTGGTCGATACCAGTGCAGGGGGAAGTTCAGGCTTGTTCTTCCTCACTGTCCCTACCATGGTGAGCTTTCTTTTCAGCAGCTCCTGACCAAGAGCATATGATGTGAAGAAGTTGTCACATGTGATATTATGCCCTTGGAGACCAGTTGTCATGTCCAGCACAACACGCATGCCCTGTTTTTTTTTTTTTTTTCAGCCCTTCCAGTACTGGGTTTCCCCATGTATACCTGCATATTCCAGGCATAGCTGCTCCTGGAGTCACATGCTGCCCAGATCTTTATTCCATA
>JANZLB010000016.1:14940548-14951331 GCA_026167865.1 Notarius quadriscutis
CAAGCAAGTCCAGTTGCTCTCTTCTACCACCCACAGATTACTATGACCTGGATGACTGAGAATCTTCACAGACATGTTTTGCTATGTTACTATGGTTTAAATCACCTGCATTGTGTGTGTATTGAGAGTCCAGAAGAAAAAGAAATTAAAGTGAGCAATCTGGCAGGCCATTTAATTTAGCCATTGTAATGAGCTACAGCTTGCACAAAGCCTCAAATTATTTGTTCACATGAATGCAATATCATAATTGTAGTTGACTGTAAATAAATCAATTATACATTAAAATGATCATGTCACTGTGTGTGAAACAAACATGAAATGGGAGAAAATCCTGATATATTCATTCATGCTGTTAATTTACAGGAGCTGTTCAGTGTGAGATTTTTTAGCATAGTGGAGGTTTATTAAAGACACCAGCTTGATGTCCAATAGTGTGAAACTGATATTTTATGAAGTATTTTGCATCAATTTCTGTTTTTTAATTTTTAATGGACAATATTTTCAATAAACCGTGGAGCCGATACAAGATGGAAAATCCTAGATTCAGTATGGGAAATTTTGTTTACACCTTAATGTTTAAAATTTTATGGTTTACACTTGAGATACTTTTGTAATTACTTGTATACTATTGATGACCAACAAAGGAAATGTCACCATGTCTAATCACATCACCCCTGCCAAGCAGTCAGCATTTGCAAGAAAGTTTATACAGTTGATACACAGCGCTGTATATTCACCTGACGTGCTGTTCGCTTGTGGGAGGATTATATTATATAAATAATGATAATTCAGTTTCAGGTGGAAAATTGCAAGTGTATCTTATGTACACTGCAAGTGACTTTATACATCATCTAGATATTATTATCTTTATTATTAAACTGACTTTGTTGCAGATTCAGATTGTGAATGTACTCTGGGAGGCTGCTCATCTCCCCAAAGCATCCTATGACTTTAGCAATGCTCATGGAATTCTAACTTGGATATTACAGTTGACAGAAAGGAGGTGAGTATAATTTCAGCTTTCATTTTGATTTTTTTTAATTAAGCTAGTTTTTTTCCCAGTCACAGCTCATATTCTCATCCACTTGGCAAAATTTGATTTTAAAAAATGGAATAATAGTTGTCTGATTCATATGTGACATTCCGTTTCTCCCAGGAATGTTGACAGAAGGATGCTGACTATTATAATAGGACTGCTCCATACTCTGTGGTTCTCTAACCTTGGCAAGACCGACAGTAAGGTGCAATGGAACAGTAGAGCAGACAATCAACTAAATAGCTTGGGCAGATGCCTCCCTTTTGCACTTATCAATGACTTCCTGTGTGCCCTGCTCTCAGTCATAAGATACCTCAGGTAACTACACTCCAACCTTCAACCAGAAGTTATCTATTTCATCAGAACTTCAACAGAACAACACACCTCCTTGGAGAGAATGAAATTCTTTGTTAGCAATAGACCCCTTGCGCATGATGTCACACACCATGTGATAATTTCACCTGGGGGACAGACAAACACCATCTTTTGTATTAGCAAGGCTTAATCCCTCTTAAATATGGTTCATTTTTGCGTGTTTTTTTGGTTAAAATCGCTCAAATAGATAAAAGGTATTATCATCTTCCCGCTATCAAGAAAAATGTTAACAAAGAGAAGCAAATGCTTCAAGAACAACGAATAAATGAGTGGTTAAAGAGAATATGACAAGAGGAGCTAAGCCTCAAAACTCCAGAGAAATTTGCGAATACCTACGCTTCTCGCGATCATTTTATTTAAGGTAAGAACTTGTATTTAAAAAAAATAAATAGAAAGTTGTCAGTGAGTATGGAAGAGTTTGCTTGAAAATCTCATTTTGTTTCTGCTCGTGTTTGAGTTACTTTCTTTATGAAAGTGATTTTCTTACAGATGAAGCAGCTTCCTTATTCAACACACAGTTGCTACATGTGACAATACACAATCCTCCTTGGTTTTCTTTTCGTTTTCAAAAGAACACCAAGGAGGATTGTGTGTTGTAACATGTAGCGACTGTGATTCAACACGGAAAACCCAGATTGGGCACCAAGCAAACAACTTGGACATAACTCAGTAAAAACCCAACAAGGAGTGACATGCACAATATATCCTGAAAGAACAGAAAGGATTAAGAGCAGAGAGTGCTGAAGCTTTGCTCCTGTTATCAAAGGAACCCAGTACTGTGCAAAATGTCAACATGAAGCCAGAGTGTAGTAATGAGCCTACAGTTTGAGTGTGTTCGAAACAAACAGACTTAACTTTACAACAGCTGCATGCATGTGCAATGGAAATAAATTGACTAAGGCAGGAAAAACTTTTTCAGATAAAATTGTTACTGTCAGTTGCACACTTATCAACCTGTGATTCAGTTGTGCCTTTTAAATAAATGAAGAGTGGACTGAACGTTAACCGTTTATTGAAATTATTATTATTATTATTATTATTATTATTGCAAGGGTGATTATAGTTACTATATGGCCTATAGCTACAATTGGAATGTGCGGATTCTGTTAGTGTTTAATTATTGTACTTAATTCTACTATTAGGTAAAATTAAAATAAAATTTTATAATATTCTTTGAAAGTCTAGAGCAAGATATTTTATTTTATAAACAATAAAACTTCAGATATTGTTTTAGCAATAATAAGTATCAGTCTATAAATGATAGAGTGCAAATAGCTCTGTAACTCTGTCCTTAGGGTTGTTGAGACATGGAGGGCCGGGAATACAATCTAGCCAACAGTTCAGGTAGTAGTCCTTTGAGAGTAAATGCTTTGGCTTTCGCAACACACTCTGTTCACAAAAGCTGATGTTGGGAAAAATTCTTTCCAGAAAGGTTTTCTTGCATTTGTAGTTTTTTAACTGGTCTTCCATGTAGGGACTCTTCAGGAGGGGGGGAAAAAAGGTACTTTCCAACATGTAGTTAATGCTAGGCGATAAATCTACATCACTCCAATCATTTCGAGGAATTTTGTACGGATCATAACTGCTATTAAACTCTCATTTCCATGTATATCTATCCTTTGTTTCTTTCTGACTAAGAGTATCCAAGTAATCTGGTAGTCAAGCTTTTTTTTTTAGCTGTAGTTCTCTTCGGACAACAGCAACAGACATTGGGCATCTTTGCTTGGCTTCAATATGTGAACAGTATGTAAACAAAGTTTGCTTGTCCCTCAGGATAAGGGTAGCAACGGTTGATAACATAAATGTGACGTCAGTGCAAGGGGTCTATACAGTGATACACATAAGGCCACCCCACTGAGAGTGAGAAAATAAAACATATTACCTAAAACTGACTAGTTCACACAAAAAGTGGAAGATGTATATTTACACTTGTACTATATGTGGACAGCTGACCATCTTGGATCTTGAAAATCACACCCATATGTGATTGTTGAAATTATATTCCAAAACCATGGGCATTAACATTTGACCCATCCCCCCAACCATTGAGACATAAAAAGCAAACTAAATTTTGGAACGTTACTACACGGATTTGCCCCTGCATTAAGGAGGTCTTACGGATTTTGGGTGAGGAGGCCTAGCACTCAGTTGGCATTCCAATTCATTCCAAAGGTTTTCAATGGGGTTGAAGTCAGAGTGCCAGGTGGTAAAGTATGATTCATCACCCTAGAGAACATGATTCCACTACTTCAGAGTCCAGTGGCTGTGTACCATTTCAATAAGAGCCCCACAAACAGTTATACTAGTTGTTTCCAGAGGCAGTTTAGAACTGTGAAGTTAGTGTTGCAACCAAAGACAGATTATTTTTATCTGCTACATGCTTTCGCACTCCATGGTCCTGTTCTCCGAGCTAGTGTGGTCTACCACTTTGTGGTAGAGCTGCTCCTAGACACATTTTCATAGTACAGCATTAATTGGGCAGAAATTTTGACAAAATTATTTACTGCATTAGTTGCGGCCCATGACAGTGCTATGTCAAGAGTAACTGAGCTCTTCTGTATGAGCCATTGTAGAGTGTTTTTCTATGTAGATTGCATTAATGTATGATTTTATTTTATGCAAGTTAGTAAATGGGTATGGCTGAAATAACTGGACCCAATTATCAGAAAGGGTGTCCACATACTTTTGGCCACGTAATGTATATACTTTGTGTTTGAAAATCAACAACAGAGAGGGAAAAATATATGGTAAAAAGTTTTTATTTAATGCTGTACCTGTACTAATAAACGTATAATTATGAATCATAAATCCCACCACATCTTCATTGCAGTCATTTTGCAGATGGGTTTTTTTTTCAGCCAGAAAATAGAATCGGAGTTAAAATACAGCAATAATTGGGAATTCTTTGGTGGTTTCTAGTACAAAACCATAAGCCATGAAGGACTATACCGTTCCAGCAGTCACATTTCTTGTATTGCATTTCAGGTAAATGCATAGCCAGCACTCCTCTCTCTTAAAAGTTTTCCTTAAAAGACCCCCAACATTTCAGTTCCATTCTGATACCCCAACACCTCCCCATCGCCTTCCTACTGGAATCAACTCCTAAATCATCTAGTGTAATGATTCGGACTCCAGGTCTGAGATCTTTCATGAAATGTAATCACTCCTGATACCACAATCAGTTTACATCAATCATACATACATGGTTCTGCTTTTGCCAAATTCTGGTAATTTACTTATTACTCAAACAAGCATCAAGAGTTTGTATTTATGACATTTACTGAAGTTTGTAGTTATTCTGTACAGCTGAGAGCTGTCATTTTGTTTTTATCAGAACTGGAGTGGAACCATCTGACATGGAAAGTTTTCTGCAGATGCTGGATTCTGTGTTGGAGCATCATGGCACTGCATTGAATGGTAACAGAGATACAAACTGGCTGCATCCCCAGGCACTGTCCTGTTCATCCGCACTCGCCCTGCTTTACTGCTGGGGAACACTGGCTTCTGATAACACACTGCTCTGTTGCCTTCAAGACCTTTTCAACATGCACAGCATTAAAGTACCACATGGTATGTGTTAATCATGCACCCCCTTAAAAAACACTTATTTGTTTATTTGTTTGTTTATTTATTTTAAACAGGCAGTCTGACATTTATCAGGAGCTTTGTTCAGCAAAGCTATTCTGTTTGCATTCAATTCATAGGTCTTGCTTGGAAAACAGTATTATACTGTGCAATGCATCATTAGTGGCTTGTGATCCATAGATGCACAGGACATACAGTGTGCAAAAAAAAAGGCAAAAGAAAGACAATATCAAATGTTGAAACATAATTTTTTTATTTATCCTGAATGCTCATTTTGCATTTAATGTCAGCAATATGTTTCAAAAGGGTTGATAGGGGTAACAAAAGACTGGAAACTTTGTGCAATGCTTAAAAAAAATAGGTTAATTGGCAACAGATCAGTTGGCAATAACCTTACATGATTGGGTATAAAAAGAACATCCCAGAGAGGCTGAGTCTCTTAGGAATAAAGATGGGGAGGGGTTCACCACTCTGTGAAAGACTGCATGAGCAAATAGTGCAATGATTTAAGAATAACATTCTTCACCTTAAAATCGCAAAGAATTTGGGGATTAACATCATCTATAGTACATATCAATAAAAGATTCATAGAATCCGGAGGAATCTCTGTACGCAAGGGACAAGGCTGAAAACCAACGTTGGATGCATATGACTTTTGGGCCCTTGAGTGACACTGCATTAAAATCACACGATTTTATAGTGGAAATCACTGCATGGTTTCAGGATCACTTCCAATCTGTGAACAAATTTTATCGCTGCATCCACAAATGCAAGTTAAAATTCTACCATGAAAAAAGAAACCATATAAACAATATCCAGAAACAATGCTTATTTACGATGGACTGTGATCTGAAGAAATTTGAAATTCTTTATGGAAATCATGGACATTGCATCTTCCTGGCTAAAGAGGAGCAGGCTTGTTATCAGCATGCAGTCTAAAACCCAACATCTTTGATGGTATGGGGGTGCATTAATGCACATTGCATGAGTAGCGTGCACATCTGGGAAGGCACCATTAATGCTGAACGATGTATACAGGTTAAGGAGCAACATGCTGCCATCTAGACATCTTTTTCAAGGAAATCCTTGCTTATTTCAGCAAGACAATGCCAAACAACATTCTGCATGTCTTACAACTGCGTGGCATTGTAATAGGAGTCCAGGTGCTAAACTGGCCTTCCTGCAGTCCAGACCTCTCACCCACTGAAAACTTTTGGTGCATTTTGAAACTGGGGGGAACAAAGGAGAACCCAAACTTTTAAGTAGCTAAAATCCTATATCGGACAAGAATGGGACATTTCACTTTCAAAACTACAGCAATTGGCCTCTTCAGTTCCCAAACATTTAATGCCAGGGAAAACTGCAAAATGGGTCCGGGTGGGGCTGAATATGAATGGTTTTGGGACAAAGTCTAGTGGAGTAAATCATCTGGCAAACCAAAAAAAAAAACCCTACCTTGACCTTCAGTATACCTAAATTAGTGTAGATGATGCTATAACTATGACTCATAATTGCCACATAGGTGTAATCAGGACTGGGCCATTCATAATGAGACAGACTGGGTGTGGCATCTCATGCAAGTCAATTTCCTGCTATTATATCCTCGTTATTCTGCCAGTGACTCAGTCACAGAAGGTAAAAATTATGTAATCTGTTTCTAAACAAACAAAAAAAAGTTGGTTAAATAATATAGTTTAAAAAAAAAAGATCAAAGTAGGAGAGTACTGAGCTACACTTGTACTAGTACTGTACTTGTACTGCATACTAGTGCCTGTATGCAGGGGCAGGTGGGGCAGAACCCCACTATGAATGACATTTGTTGAATGGCTGATATATAACAAAGTCCTCATTCACATGTCCATGAATTCCAATGGAATACTAATCACCTCTTAAGTAACCAATTTTTTTTAAGTTGCTATTTGACAGATATGATGTTTTATTGATCTACTTGCTTGTGTGGATGTTATGTACTTGTGGGGCAATGTGCTCACTGCCCTGTTTAGCTCAGAAATAAATACCCTGTGGCCTGTAATTGCTCAAATTAAATATAAATACTGCCCTGACTTCTAATTGCCCCAAAGTCCAAATATAAATGCCCCATTGATTGCTAACTTGGGCATGTTGTATGGTTTAGCTGGGAAATGTTAAGAAAATGTACATGAACATTTAGCCACTTTTTTAAGCAAGGGCACAGCAGGGAGTTCAACCCCATTCCAGACATTCCATGATGGTTTACGTGGTTAGAACACATTAACGGTATTGTTAAATCACTGATGTTGGGAGGCATTTCGCATGCTTCCTAAAAAAAAACAAACTCTCTTGATGTGTTAATCTGATGATAACACTGGACGTGCAAGGATCTTTTGTCACTGCTTGCAGCCATATGTTTCTATTTTTTTTATTTTTGTTTAACTGTTTAAAATGGGTAAAAACCTTCATTGTGGAGGTGTGTGCAGTATAATGATTCACTCCACCCTCCTTGTCCTGCTTTTGTGTGCTCTCTTTTATTTATATATAGCTAGCCATCCCTTTTTGACCAACAGGGAATGGGTTCCTGAACTGGTTTTGTTCAGGATTCTTTGAACCTTGGTGCCAGCTAGCAAACTGGCCCACGTTTTCACCAGTTTTGTAATCAGGGATGTGTCATGAATGGAGGGCATTGCTCAATTCACAGTGGGAGTATGCAGCAGTAGCAAGTGTATTGACTATCTATGAGCTTTTGTTCTGTTATTGTAGATTTATTTTTGGGGGGTGGTCTGAAGATGTATCCTTTTTCTGTTGCGTCTCCATTACTGCGCTCTGCTTCCTCTCCAAATTGATGACATGCCCACTGAGAAAAAAAATGCGATATTTTAGTTCCAGCTGGGAACCAGCTTTTCAGATTCTGATTGTTAGGTTTTGATCTGTCTGTACCACAGGAGGTTGAATTGAAAAGTATGATTGAGGAATGTAGACCTCTGCCTCTTGGATTGATCTGGGAGCAAACAGTCACTGACACAGCTGTTCAGAGATTTTTCTCAATTTATTGTAGTACAAACATAACCTTCATTAAGCAGAGAGCAGAATGTGCGAGTAAAGCTCAAGGATTTAAGAGAAGAAGCAGCCTTTATTACTCACACGGTTGGGGATTTTCTAGTTGAAGAAAGTGCTCCAGCTGTCATTCAAGCTGCAAACAAGGATGTACTCACATACCCACCAGCTGGGAAATGGTTGACTGTATACATGTTGGAGTCATCTCCGGTAGACAAATAGGTCCAGATGCCACATGACTACATGTTGCCTCTAGTCGAGCAAATCCACCCACATCTAGCGAATAAGATCACCTGGGTGCTTGGCACAGTGGGGTGGTGCAGTGGTTAGCACTGTCGCCTCACAGCAAGAAGGTTCTGGGTGTGAGCCCAGTGGCTGATGGGGGGCCTTTCTATGTGGCATTTGCATGTTCTCTCCGTGTCTGCGTGGGTTTCCTCTGGGTGCTCCGGTTTCCACTGGAGCTGATGATTTCCACATCAGCTCCAGTGCTGGAGCTGATGTGATAGCTGATGATAATTGAGATAACAGGATGAGTGCAGTATTTCAGAAGTCCATACAATGTCATTGGGCTGCTCTTTGAGGCAGGACTTTCTAAGAGTCTTGTCATGGTGAGAACAGTCTGGAATGTACTGACAATAGTTTAAGAGTCTGAGAAAGGACATCATGGCAGTCTTATTCAAGGGAGGAGCTACTTTGAGTATCACAGAGGGTCAACCAGATAAGAGACGACACTCACCTTGAGAGATGTCAAAGCTGACGTATCACACTGAAGGCTGACAGAACTGCAGCTTGAACCATGAGGCTTTAAAGCCACACCTAGCCAGGTGCACGAGAAGAGCCAGAAAGCCTTGTTCACAGTTGCTCTCATCTTCATCTGAGAGCAGAATGTCGTCTGCATATTGGAGCAACGTGCAGCCATCAGGGAGAGTCTGAGAGTTCAGTGAGTCTCGAACAACAACAGAGAAGACCACAGGGGAGTCGGTGAACCCTTGAGATAGGCCATGTATAGTCCATGTATATTGTTGCTGCTTAAAAGTAAAGGCAAATATTGGTTGAGTCTCAACACTCACGGGGACATTGAAAAATGCAGTGCAAAAATCAACAACAGTAAAGTGGGCATATTGACTAGGAATAGATAAATATTTGGAAACTATGTCTGGTGCAGGAGGGCTAAAAGGAATAACCAACTGACCAATGCATACACAGAAATAGATGTTTTCAGACTGGCAGCGTATGGGGTACGTGTCCGATCTTATTGGGGTGTGATGCCCAGAGAGTCTGAGGCACCTGATTCAAAATCTGAGGAACAGAGACTTTAGTGCCTGTGTCTTTCTCTGATCATACTTGGAGAAAACAGGAGAACCAAAAGATAGTTTACCTGGTGTGCACAGAACAGTACAGCCTTATTCAAAAGAGATGGAACAATTGAGTGTAGTAAAAATATTACAACCTAATAGATTAAAGGGGAGCTAGGAATAATAAAGCAATGAGCACTTAACATAAGTTTACTGAAGTGATGTCTAATTTATAATTATGCTTTTGGTGGAGTTCACTGGGTTTTTTTTGGGGGGGGGGGTTAATTTTTTATTTCTTCTATTTCTGAATATCAAATACAAATAACTTAACGCCGTGTTCTTGAGCGAAATCTAGTAGTTACTATAATTTTTCATCTTCACATTAGAAACTCTTCTGTAATAAGATTGTATTTTAATTTTAGGAGTAAAAACTGCTCAATCTGATAATTTGAGTTCATGACATCCAGTGATTGTAGGAACAGATTACAACTTCAAATTCCATACCAAGTCTTGAGTCTTGCAGCTTGTGTCATTCAGGGCACCTGGTAGTGGAAATTCTCAATATACGAGCATTTTCAGAAAGCAAGTTATTCAAAAAGATTGTTGTGAAATACCTACAATCCGAAGCATACTCATTCCATGCAGTTTTGAGGTTGTTTAACACCTGTTACTTGAGAGAGGTCAGAAGCAGATTGAAATTTATTCTTAACTTTTCAAACATTACAGCTCACTTAATGTGGACAGTGTGTACTTTTTTTTTTGAGCAGGGAGAGTTGGCTCAGAGCCAGGACTGATAGTGACATGCTGAATAAAACTCAGATATTTTTAACACAGTGGGGCTGAAGGAGGCGGTGAAGCCTTCCCACATGTAAATTTACAGATTTAATCAACTTGACTGTTTTTAGTTACGCTTTTCTCTGTGTTATCAACCTTTTTCTTATGAGCACGGCCATGGTAGCTTATCATTTACCATCAAACTAATGCTTAAAAAATAGCTCTCATCAAAATTTACCCAGGTTGAGTTGACCATCTGTCCATCCAACCAAATTATCAATGAAAGGTTCCACAAAATAACCTTGTCATACATTTAATTAATTCGAAGTCCTCTATTCATTCTTAGACTGACCACTTCCACCTATTTTGACACACACAAAACAGCACACAGTAGACAACTATAAATTTATAGTTGCTTAATGCAGTTGCTTTTTCAGCACGTCACTATCAGTCCTGGCCCTGAGCCAACTCTCCCTGCTCAAAAAAAAAAAGTACACACTGTCCACTTTAAGCAAAGATAAACTGATTTGATTTTGAGATCAAAAGGTCTAAGGTCAAGGTCACTGTGAGGTCAAATTCCATCCAAGATGGCGCCGCAGACGGCTGCCTCAGGACTTCGCTCTCTTGTACTTTCTAAGTTTTTGTGTTATTGTTGTGTAAATTCTTCTCCGTGCTTCACGGAATGCCG
>JANZLB010000016.1:15254363-15270787 GCA_026167865.1 Notarius quadriscutis
AGGCCTATCCACACTGACGCTGGATCGTTGGCTGAAAGGCTGTTTTTGATCCTTTCAGCGTAGCTCCTCTTAGCTGCTTTCACCTCTTTCGTCAGTGTATTTCTGGCCTGTTTGTACAGGACTCTGTACAAATAGGGCTCAAACTTCACAGGATATCATTGTTCTGAAGATATCCACATGCCCAAAGACACCCTCTAGTATAGTGCCACCATTTGGACATGGACAGTAATGACTCCATTGCTAAAACGTGTTACATTTTGATGTACTCTTCCTAGCCAGTTTGTTGAATTCATGCCAGTTTGTTTGGTATTCGGCATGTCAAGATGTTGATGATTTTAAATTGCGAAGGGATTGGGCCATATTGTTTCTGACATTTTTTTTATTATTATTTTTCTATAATTACAGATTTGACACCTTGCAAATATTCAAAAACTCAAGAAATGTCATGCACTTGTGAAAATAGAGTAAAAGTTTATTATTCTTAGGTGATTTGCCTTGGGTGAGGCTAGAAGACATCATAGTCCCCCCTAACATTTTTTATTCAAATTTATAGCTTTGGATGCCACAACATTCATCAGATGCTCATGAGTTTTAGAGGGAACATTGTCCTCACTAAGACAAACATATGTTTGCATTAGCTCCACCCAACAGGAAGTCAGCCATTTTGGAATTTGTGATGTCTTGGCCTATTTTTTACATACTCTTTGGCACTTCTTCTAGCCAGTTTATTGGTTTTCCTTGAAAGTCAGTAGGAATAAACTTCAGACACACACAACAATAAATTTTGAAGGCATAGTGGATATCTCAAATGAGGACGTAATGGTGGCCAATGTTGGATGGAATATGGGATTTCCAAATTTTCACGCGCTGTTCTGAGGGGTTTACGATGGCTAAAAATGCATGGAACCTACCTCTGACATTTGTTGTGGGATATCTTTTGAGGAAATATTGTAAATTGGCATAGGTTGGCCTCATCAGTTATATAGTGCCCCCTATTTCAAAACTTTTTGCTTTGGTTGCCATACAGCTTGTTTGATGTTCATGAGTTTTGGAGCAAACATTGTCGTCACTATGGCAAACATATTTCCCATTGGTTTGCATGAGCTCCACTTAACAGAAATTCAGCCATTTTGGAATTTGTGATGTTTTAACCTATTTTTTACATACTCTTTCACACTTCTCCTAGCCAGTTTATCGGTTTTCCTTGAAAATCGGTAGGAATAAACTTCAGACGTACAGGATGATAAATTGCGAAGAAATAGTGGATACCTCAAATGAGAATGTTATGGCAGCCAATGTTAAATGGAATGTAGGACTTTCAAATTTTCCTGCATTTTTTTGAGGGGCTTACAGTGGCTGAAAACACATGGAACTTTACTCCAGCATTTGTCTTAGGATGACTAAGACTGAGTTGATACTGTAAATCAGCATAGGGTGGCCTCATGGGCTACATAGCACCCCCTATTGCAAAATGTATTGCTTTGGTTGAAATGCAGTTCGTCCAGCATTCATGAGTTTTAGAGGGAAAAACACATCTGGTGTACCTGCATTTAATCAACACAACAGCTCACACTGCATTCTTTGATTACAAAATGTGACAGGCACAATTTAACTAGTGCAAGGGCCCTTTATCGCTGCTAGCAGCTGTATTGTTACATCTTAAGTTTTAGTTATCATCAGGTTTATGATTAGTTTGCTGCACTGCTACCATGTTAGCACAGCTGATTAATATTAACGTAACTATATTTGGCTAACCTGATAATAGCTAGTTAGTTTGCTAGTTTTAGACAAACTATGAGGAAAAACGAGAATGTGTTCTTGACAAAATACATATGATGATGTTTCCCAATTAATTTGTGGTGAACATCATACACAGTGAGAGAGGCTACCCTGAGACAAGTGGTCACTGTGTTTTATTTGGTTGGTGTACAGTCTTTGTCAGTGAGTAGGGCTTATTTACTCTGATGTTTACTTTGACCCAGCATGGATTGCTCAAAAAGGCACTCATCTTCATTATGCTATGAGGTAGATGTGGTTCCATCCATAAAATATTTTTTTTCATAAAGTTAATTATCAAAGATAGAAAACAATTAGATAAAAATGGGAAGGTGATGAAAATATTATACAAGCACTTATAAAATACAAAACAGCAGGTCTGTGCATTTCCTCCTAGTGACTTAGTGTGTCTGTGTTCCCAAGTCGTTATGACTTTTTTTTTTTGTTACCCTCAGTGGTGTTGGAGTAGTCTTTTCTCCTTTGTGTGTTTGTTTCTGACTGCCTTTTTTTTTTGTTGGCCTTGCTATGCTGAGTACTAGCGGTATAGAAGACCCAGCATTCACAAAAGTCTGTCTCTTGAGAGATGTATACCCCAGCTGGCCTTGCAGTAATAGTGCACTGGCAGTTGGTGGTGTATTGGGATGTAACTTAAAGCAACTCTTATAGAGCTGTACAGACGGAAATGCCTCCAGTACATGGAAATGACTTGATGTGGAACATGTTTGTGAATGTGTTGTCCCAGTATAGATACGAGGTACGATCAAAAAGTTCAGGGACTGTTCCTGTTGTGAATGAACAGTGAAGGTGCGGCAGAAGTGAGCAGTGAGTTAGTAAGCCACATGATGTCGCGCTGTTACGCATGTTTTTTGTGACAACATGCACATATGCATTTGCAATTTTACTATGGACCAGATAACAAGCATCAAATTATATTGCTCATGGAATCAGCAATAGAAACACTTAAAATCCTTCAGTAAGACAATGAAGCAATGAGCTGGGCTAGGCATTTTAAGTGGAATTTGTGCATCAAGAGGGACAGAACATCATCCAATGAAGTCCTGCCCCTTTTGCAGCAGGAATGCCACTCAAAACACCTCACCTGGCTCACTGCTTTATTGCCATAGGCTTGCTCAAAGATTTCAAGGGTCCCCATTGCTGATTGTCAATGCTTGTGAATTACACAAATCGCAAATGCACACATGCCCATTATCACAAAAATGCACATAACACAGCTCCCGATGTTGACCATGCGACGTCATGTTGCATACTGACTCACAAGAGTTATTGTTCACTCCTGCTGCACATACATGACCTTACTGTGCTCTGTTCATTCACAACAGGAACAGTTCCGGAACATTATCACACCTCATACATTGAGTGTTTGTTGCCTGCTGTGTTCTCTCCCTTGATTCTCTTCCATCTCTTCTCTTCCCAGGATGCAGAGGACCAGAAGGAAATGGGGTATGACTGGAGTGGTTGTAGGATGTCTTTTTATGTTTTATTTTAAGTCTCCAGGAAGGAGCCCTTTTAGGAAGGGAGGTTTGACAACCCTCTGTGTCCCCACTAATCCTGCAGTGGTATTGCAGAGGCTGTGATGGCAGCAGGAAGGAATTATTTGTTAATTGGTTGCATCTGCCTAGGTGTGCCCAGTATATAGGGAGCTACCCACACCTTCCTCCGTGGCTCCCCCCCCACACACAAGCATGCTTCTTTACAACCACTTCCACCATTTTTTCTTGTCCTGCCAGTTCCTCTTGCATTGCCAACACTGAAACCGTTTAATAAAATCTTTTACTAACCCCATTTCCAGAAAAGTTGGGCCATTTTCCAAAATGCAATAAAAAACAAAAATATCATTTGTTAATTCATGTGAAAGCTTATTTAACTGATAAAAGTTCAAAGAAAACATTTACAATAGCTTTATTGACCAACTTAGTTGTATTTTGGAAATATAAACACTTAAAATTTGATGCCTGCAACACATTCAAAAAAGTTAGGACAGAGGCAAAATAAGACTAAAAAGTTTAGAAGATATTCACGGAACATCATTTTGGAAGATTCCACAATAAGCAGAATAATTGGTAACATGATTGGGTATAAAAGGAGCATGCACCAAAGGCTGAGTCTTTGCAAGCAAGAAGGGATCATGGCTCATTCCTTTGTGCTAAAATTTGTGAGAGAATTGTTAGTCAATTCAAAAAGAACATTTATCAACACAAGATTTTAGGTCTTTCAAAATCTACAGTACATAATATTATGAAAAGATTTAAGGAATTCAGTGACATCTCAGTGTCTCTGAAGGCAAAGCCAGAAACTACTGTTGAATGTGCATGACTTTCGAGCCCTCAGGTGGTATTGCCTGAGAAACTGTCATGCTAAAGTGACAAATAGAGCCATATGGGTTCGGGAGTACTTCAGAAAACCATTGTCACTTAAGAGTCTGCTGCTGCATCCAGTAATGCAACCTGAAACTGTATTACACAAGCAGAAGCCATTCATTAATTCTATGCAGAAATGCTGCCAATTTCTCTGGGCCTGAACTCATCTCAGATGGACCGAAAGACAGTGGAAATGTGTGCTGTGGTCAGAAGAGTCGACATTTCAGCTTGTTTTTGGGAAAACTGGACATTGAGTTCTCAGTGGAAAAGGTGAACATGACCATCCAGTTTGTTATCAGAGAAAGGTGTAAAAGCCAGCATTTGTGATGGTGTGGAGGTGCATCAGTGCCCATGGCATGGGTGAGTTGCATGTGTGTGAATGTACCATTGATATATTTGGGAATATATTGGGATTTTAGAGAGACATATTCATCAAGGCAATGTCTCTTCCCAGGAAGTCCATGCTTATTTCAGTAGGACAATGCCAGACCTCACTCTGCACTGACTACAACAGAGTGGCTTCGTAGACAGTGTGTGTGTGCTTGATTGGCCAGCTACCAGTCCAGATCTGTCTCCTACTGAGACTGTATCATGCATCATGAAGATGAGAACCAGACAACGGTGACCACAGACTGTTGAGCAGCTTAAGTCTTGTATCAAGCAAGAATGGACAAAAATTCCAATTGCAAAACTGCGACAATTAATATCCTCAGATCCCATATGATTAACAAATGTTATTAAAAGGAAAGGTGATGTAATTCAATTGTAATGTCTCTGTCCCAACTTTTTTTTTTTAGTGTGTTGCAGGCATCGAATTCTAACTTCATTTATATTTACAAAATACAATTAAGTTGGTCAGTAAAACTATTTAAAATCTTTTCTTTGTACTTTTGTCAGTTAAATAAAGGTTCACATAAATTAACAAATCAAAGATTTTTGCTTTTACTGCATTTTGGAATATATCCCAACTTTTCTGGAAATGGGGTTAGTATTTATTTAAAACCTACATTTTTATCAGCCTGCCTTTTTATGTTATGGTCTCACCAGCTGGGCCGTAAAGTGTTATAATTGTTTTCTTGAATGCAGTTGGTTGCGTGTATATTTTATACTATTAACCAAACTTACTTATTTAATTTGAGCAGTTATTGGCATTCGTTGATATTTATTTTCACCATATGTATTTATGTTGTATGTGAAAGTCTTCAAATAATATGAGGGATATGTGGTGTAGCTAGGGTTTCCAGCTTTGTCTCATCAAAAACTTGGACATTAACAGACTGAATGCCCACTCGTTAACACATTCCAAAATCAAACGTTTGACAGGTCTTTGAAAGTGCAGATAGGGTAGTGATGTAGGGTAGTGTCTCTTGTTTTTTTTTATTTTTTTTGCATCTGCTCAGTCAATGCTGGAAAATCTTAACAATAACATAGCTGATGCATAGTGTATGGTCAAAACCATTTAATATTAGAAATCCTCAGGAAAGGGAGGTCGATTTTTTATGCTTGAAAATTTAATTCTACGACTCCAGGATTTTGTTTTATGTAATGTATGCTAACATGAACAAACTCTTTCCCCCCAAAATAAAACTTGTATAAATAACTGTTAAACTCCAAAAATGGCATTAATGTATAAGAAATAAATGTAAAATATATTAATATTTAATAATGCTGTCCGTCCCATAGGAGAGCTTGACAGCACTGGATTTGCTTGGAACTATTGAAGGTGTACCATGAACCATACTATTGTGTGGTGGTCAGATCAGTGTCAAAACTCTCTCTCATTCAACAGCCCTGGCCATGACAAGGGCAGAAATTTCCCTGTTTTTACAATCAAAGGATTGTGAACTGGCTGTCAGTTTGTTGCTGTCATAAGCACAAGTGATACTGCCTACAAACAAACAAGCTTTAGTGTTGGAGAACCAAAGGGCAAACACCCTAAGACTGCCAACAATAAATATTCCTATCAAGACTATTATATATTCTTTTGTCAGAACATATGCTTTCCCATTTTCATTCAAATAAGATGTGTACAATGCTACAATAAACTACAGCACACATAAAAAAAATGAGTGGTTATAAGTATATAATATTCTTACCCAGTTGTGTAGGGTATATTGATTCCTCCTAGATTAATGCTCTCACAGCCAACAATGAAGAGTGTGGAGAAACAGAGCAGAGACACTCCACTACAGATCATGGCCAGTTTGGCTGACTCTCTTGCTCCCAACTTTAGCTTCTTAATAATATAACCTCCCAGCACTATCCCAACACCAGCACTTGGGACAATAACCAAACCTACAACAGAGTTGAGGGGGGTAATAAAAATAAGCATGACAAGACAAAAATTTAAAGCACAGACACAACACTGTGTGCATGTGAGAGAGAAAGAGAGAGAGAGAGAGAGAGAGAGAGAGAGAGAGAGAAAGAAATTACCTGTGTAGATACTGGCACTGGATGCTGGAACCCCAAATTGAGACTCAATGAACTTAGGGATGAAAGTGATGAAGGCTGTAACTATGGCACACTCTGCTGTGTATGACAAACTCACAAACAAAAATGTCACGTTGCTCAAGATTCGCAGGGCTGCCTTGGGCAAATCTAGAGGATAAATAAAGGGATAAAGAGACAGAAAGGCAGACACCAAGAAAAAAATACTGAATTATAAGATCATCATAAAAAAAAAAAATCAAAAGTCAAACAACAAATGTCTATGAACTAATCTTGGGTGGGTTTCCCGAAAGCCTCTTAAGGCCAAGAGAGTCTTAAATTATCTCTTAAGATCCATCATCAAGCTAACGTGGTTTTCCTGAACAACATCGTAGCCCAAGTAGTCCTTTAGTTTGCTCAGAATTTACGAGGGACCTGGACCATTCATTCAAAACAAAGAGCGACTCGCTCACAGCCGAATACACAGAATGCACATGCGTCCTTGAGGGACTTTCACAGTCAACGGGGAAAATTGGTGTTGAATATGCCGCCAGTCTTAAATTATTTTTCTTGTACATTGCAAAGACATCGAGTTAATTATTAAATAAATATATTATCATGAATATATTTCAATGTTATGTAATTACATATGGATATCATAATGTCACATTGATATCACCACATTTTAATCAAATACAACTTAATTAGGTGAATGATTAACTAATTTTGTGTCATAAATGAGAGACATTTCTGCACCTCTAAGTGCGTGTGTGTGAGTGTGAGGGAGAGAGGTTTTGATCTGTGTGTAGTGTGTACCTAAGGAGACTGAATTGACCTTATACACACACACACTATCTATCTATCTATCTATCTATCTATCTATCTATCGCGTGTGTGTGTGTGTATATAGATAGATAGATAGATAGATAGATAGATAGATAGATAGATAGATAGATAGATAAAAGAGGTCAATTCAATCTCCTCAGGTACACACACAGATCAAAACTCTCACTCTCTCTCTCTCTGCGCGCGCACACTTACAAGGGAGAACATTGCCCACTTGGCATTATGGATAACAGTTGAAATAATCCTGAGTGCATAATTGGGGGGGTAACAGTGAAATGAGCGAGAACAGGGAACACATTTACTTAATTATTTAGCTTATTATGTGCTCATTCCTTCGTGTAAACGTTTGTTCATTTAATTAAAAACATGCTTGGAATAAAAAAATGCCCCAAAACGTAAAATAGTTCCATTAATTACCGCATTATATATGTAATACTTCCAGATGATATATAAAATCTTATTTTAAACAGTTTATATTTCATTAGATTTTGGTTAAAAACAAATGCCATGTGACCTTATCGACTGAATTTAGCAACTACTAATGCCTTCAGCAACAACAATATGATTGTCTTTAGCAACTACTAATGCCTATATCGGGGCCGCGCACTGTAAAGACTTTCTTTGTCCTGCTGCTCTTCAGACTCCTTCTTACGAGTGAGTTTGAGAAAATCATGTACAGAGACAACATTCATTGCATCCTCAATTCGCTCTTTAGCTCTAAAGGGCAATGTTATTGGGAAACCTACCCCTGATAATTGGGCCTTATAGATAATTGGAGTAGTTTTGAGGCCAAGGCTGGCCTGTTAGGGCAGGACGTTATCCATCTCACTCAGGAAGGTGCTGCTCTCATTTCTTGCAGCATAGCTCATAGTCTTCAGAACAGGCCTAGTTAACTTGTGACAAACCAGCGCTAAGGCCAGGAAGCAGACAATCAGGCTAAACTGACTGACTGCTAGCTGCACAGAGTTGTCACTCAGGTTCCACTATGTCAAGACTGTGTCTGTTCCCCAAGCTATACAAAAAAGTAGAAATACTCAGTTTTTTTCTAGTAATCTAATTAATATAAAATTAGATCACACTGACTGTACAGCCACCGCCAGCACCTTTGATCTAAAGGTAGAACTATTAAATATTAGATCGCTTACGTCTAAAGCACTAGTTGTTAAATGAACTTTTTACTGATCAGGAGTTTAATGTACTCTGTTTAAGAGAAACATGGATTAAACCAAATGAGTATGTAGCTTTAAATGAAGCCAGTCTTCCTGGATACAGTTATATATATCAGCCTCGTCTAACTGGCAGAGGAGGAGGCGTCACGGCTATTGATAATGATTATCTAGGTGCAAGACAAAAACCTGTTCATAAATTGAATATGTTTGAAGTTCTTCATACTAATATAACAGATGTAGCATCAAAGAAGAAATCAACAGACAATTCCGTTACTTATTATTTACAGGCCCCCATGGTCATATTCTGAATTTCTTTCTGAATTTGCAGATTTCATCTCAGATCTGGTTATTTCCTCAGACAAAGCCTTAGTTGTTGGAGACTTTAATGTTCACTTCAATAACCCAGAAGACCCTCTGAAAATAGTGTTCATGTCCATTCTAGATTCAGTAGGAGTTAATCAGAATGTCATAGGCCCTACTCATAATGGTGGTCACACTAATACTAACAGTCGGATTAAATATAGAAAATATAGATCACTCTTCCACAGTCTGACGCTAACTCCGATCATTATCTCATCTTATTCAGAATACGTCAGAGCAATAATATGCACCTTGCCATGCTACTATGTCAAACATACATTCACATCAACTACAACACAAAGTTTTATCAATAGTCTCCCAGAGTTATCAAGTTTGAATGGCTCACCGTCAGACCCCACAGAACTGGACCAGGCAACCGAATGCTTTGAGTCAACATTCCGCTATATTTCAGATAATGCAGCTCCACTTAAAAGAAAAATTATTTGAGAGAAAAACCTAGCACCCTGGTATAACGGTTACACTCGCACCTTAAAACAGACCACTTGAAAATTAGAACATAAATGGCGTCAAACAAAATTGGTAGTGTTCAAATTAGCATGGAAGGAGAGCCTCTTGAAGTATAGAAAAGCTCTTAGTGCTGCTAGATCACCATATCTCTCCACTCTAATAGAGAATAACAAAAATAACCCTAGGTTATTTTTAATACTGCAGCAAAATTAACTTGGAAAAATACCACCATAGACACATGCACACCTTAAATATGTAATAGAAATGACTTCATGATTTTTTTTTTCAGTGGCAAAATTGAAAACATTGGACAAAAAATTCAAATGACTAATTTAAGGCCAGACAATTTAAGTAACCGTGTAGTTAACAAAATAACTGTATCACCTCAGCAATTAGAATGTTTTACACCCCTTAGAGAAATTGAACTAATTTCCACATCAAAATAATCAACTTGTGTACTAGATCCCTGTAACAACTTTGTGTTTGGGATAAAGAGGAACTGGGATGCAAGTTTCAGAACAGGTGCGTTTATTTTCTATTTCTCACTTTTCAGTGACTGCTGATACACACGCACCACATGTGCTGAGGAACTCAGCTTTCCTCTTGTTACTGGCTATCTGTAAGACACACACACATTAATATAAAACCAGTAATTAGACACAGGTGTAACTCATCACCTGTTACCTGCTGATTCAACCTGACTCTTCACCATTCACAGCTGACACTCAACCACACCCTCACTGCCACAATCCCTTACTCACACCACTCTTCAAACCGATAATACCAGAAGTAATTTAACCTCTTCTAAAAATAATTAGTTCTTCCCTTGGAATTGGCTATATACCCAAATCCTTTAAACTAGCAGTTATCAAACCCCTGATTAAAAAACCTGACCTAGACCCCGGTCAGCTATCCAATTATAGGCCAATATCAAAGCTCTCTTTTATCTCCAAGATCCTAGAAAATGCACAGCACTTATGCTCATATCTACATAGGAAAAACATCCATGAAATGTATCAATCAGGATTTAGACCTCATCATAGCATCGATACAGCAATGGTTAAAGGAGTAAATGACTTCCTATTGGCCTATGATCAGGGCTGTGTCTCCCTGCTTGTATTGCTTGATCTTTGTGCAGCCTTTGACACCACTCTCACTTTGATACCAGTCTCCTTGATAGACAAGAAAATGTTGTGGGAGTTAAGGGAATGGCCCTCTCCTGGATCAGGTTTTATTTATCCATTCATTATCCATAACTGCTTATCCTGTGCAGGGTCGCGGGCAAGCTGGAGCCTTTCCCAGCTGACTATGGGCGAGAGGTGGGGTACACCCTGAACAAGTCTCCAAATAATTGCACAGTTGACACATAGAGACAAACAACCATTCACATTCACACCTACGGTCAATTTAGAGCCACCAATTAGCCTAATCTGCATGTTTTTGGACTATGGGGGAAACCGGAGTACCCGGAGGAAATCCACACAAACACAGGGTCATGCAAACCCCACACAGAAAGGCCCCCGTTGGCCACTGGGCTCAAACCCAGAACCTTCTTGCCGTGAGGTAACAGGGCTAACCACTGTGCCACCCATTTAACTGATCGTTATCGGTTTGTTGATGTAAATGTTGATTTTTCTATGCATACTAAGGTATACTGTAGTTTGGTGTTCCACAAGGTTCTGTCTTAGGCCCACTGCTTTTATCTTTATATATGTTATCTCTGGGTAATATTCATAAGCATGGTATTAGCTTCCACTGTTATGCTGATGACACACAATTGTGTGTTTCAGCAAAGCCAGAAGAGAGACACCAGCTTAATAAAATTGAGGAATGTGGACACTGGATGCTTATTAACTTCCTTCTACTTAACCCTGACAAGACAGAAGTACTTGTACTAGGACCACATGCAGCTAGAAGTAGGTTTTGTGATTATATAGTAACTCTGGATGACCTTTCGGTTTCTTCACGTGCAGCAGTAAAAGAGCTTGGGGTGATCATTGACTCCAATCTTTCATTTGAAACTCATATCAACAACATTACCCAGATAGCTTTCTTTCATCTCAGAAATCTTGATAAGAAATATAATGTCACTGCATTGGACAGAAAAAACTAGTGCATGCTTTTGTTACCTCTAGGTTGGATTATTGTAATGCCTTACTGTCTGGATGTTCCAATAAGATCATAAATAAACTCCAGTTAGTTAAAAATGCAGCAGCAAGAGTCCTTATTAGAACTAGAAGATATAACCACATCACCCCCATCTTATCCACAATGCATTAGTTCCCAATTTAATTTTGCATTGATTATAGAATACTACTTATTGACATATAAAGCACTGAATGGTCTTGCACCACAGTACCTGAGCGAACTTCTGGTCTTTTATGACCCACTATGCTTACTTAGATCAAAAGGTGCAGGCTATCTGTTGGTACCTCATGTAGTGAAGGCAACATTAGGAAGCACAGCCTTTTCTTACAAAGCCCCACAGTTATGGAATAGCTTTCAAAGTGTTTTTCAGGATTCAGACACAGTCTTAGTGTTTAAGTTTAAGCTGAAACCATATATTTTCTGTCAAGCCATTTGTTAATAGCTTTTTATCATGTGAAGGTGTAGATCTGGAAGGTCCTCAGGCATAGAGTGTTTGGTAAACTGGGATGCTGTCACCCCCAACACCACACACACACACACACACACATTCATTTGGGTTTGTTGATGGTGGAGTGGTTGGCTGCTCTATGTCCCAGGGCTCCCTCATGACTGTGTTACCTTCTGGCTCCCCCTTTTAGTTATGCTGTCATAGTTAGACTTGCTGGAGTCCCTGCTCGCACTCAGCACAAAATGTACGCTGTTCTTAACCATTAGGTGACACTGACCACACCAAACAACCTGTGTTTTCTCTCTTTCTCTCTGTCTGTCTCTCCCTCTGTCTGTCCCTCTCTGTTGAGTTACATGTCGATCCTGAGACACCAGTGATGCTGACCTCTCCTGCTCTTCGGACTTGCCTGATCCATCCTGATGCCCTACATCTGGCAGAAATCTCAACACATCACTCCTATGGAGGATGGCCCCATATGGACAGTCGAAAGTTGCACTAAGAAGATGGCTCTGGACACTTACAGTAATGCATTTATGGCTAAGGACTCCAGTTGACTTGGTAACTTCAGGACTGCAGTTGTCATGAACAGTCTTGCACTCATCTCCATCAATGAACAGTTGATAACTTCAAGCTAAAACTATCATGAATTTCCTGGTTGCACGTTATAGAAGCAAATTATTTATATTCATGCTATCTGTTATCACCCAAATGAGGATGGGTTTCCTTTTGAGTCTGGTTCCTCTCAAGTTTTTTTTTGTCATGCTATCTCAGAGTTTTTTCTTGCCACTGTTGCCACAAGGTTGCTCATCAGGGATAAATAAATGTATTTGGGATGAAATTGACTCATATTTTTAAAATCTTTATTTTTCTTTGCAACAATGTCTGTTGTGAAAAGCATGATACAAATAAACTTAGCTGACAATTAAAAATGTGACATGAAACATTAGAACCATCCTTCAGTACATACTGCCCTCTTGTGACAAAAAAAGAAACATCCAATATCTCCAGCATGATCTCAATATACACAACACTTACACAGCTCCTCCACTGTCTGTTAGATGCTGGATACTGAGGGTTTACCTTTGATATCTTTTCCAAAGCCAATGGAGGAAGAGACAGCTTGGCTTTTCTCCTTCATCATCTCATCATCACTTGGCAGGTCCCCCACACGCTTTTTCTTCCTGTTGCTCTTCTTGTGGCGTGGGGGAAGCTTCTTTGGAAAGGCAAACATGGGGAATATCACAAGCAGCATGGCCACAGCACAGAAAAGAAACCCACTCCACCTGAGACAAAATTATTGGGGAGTAGAGAAAGAAAAAGCAAGGAAGATGGAGATAGAACATTACAGAAGGAAGCCGAGAGAGAGAGAGAGAGAAAGAGAAATGTTATGAACGAGAACCGATCACTGTAACAGAGAGATATGACTCAGGTTCTATAACCCAGGCTTTACAATGACAGAGACAGTGACTTCAAGAAAGAGAGAAGAAATGCTATTTCCCTTATCTGCATGCATTTACAAAGATAGTGCCAAAATAAAAAAAAAATTAATGAAAAGAAATAATTCCATTTGCATTGACATTCTTTTCATATAGGCATGCAACACGTGTCAAAAATAAAAAAATATCAATTTATCATTTAATTTGCTTCATCATATAGGTATGTTTTGGTCAAAATTAAAACCAAAATGCTAACAGGAAAAATAAAATTTATAATATACTTTGGCTTTTAATTTTTTTGATGACTTTCATTTACTGTAAGAAAGAGTGCCAAAATGAAAATGCAATGCACACTTTTTCTTTTACATAACAATAGGCTACACACTTGACAAAATTCAAGTTAAATATTAAAATGGACAAACACATGTTAGTGCCAAAATGAAAAGGACAATGCAAATGACCACTGATGTCATGATCACTGCTGGTCATTTTCGTTGCCCACTTTCACTTTTCATTTTCAAGTTCAACCAATATGCTTTGCATGGCTAAGACATTAAGTAATGCCAACTCGGGTTTCTACTCTGAATGCCAATCAGTGACACAATATGTCTCTCAATGACAATTACAAAAATATATTTCATATATTTTTGTAATTGTCATTGAGAGACATATTGTCTCTTACATGCTTCAAAGCATGTAAGAGATAGCCAAGGAATTAATGTTATTAGCAGATTGCCAGGATGCATATTTTACTTTACTAAAATGCAAACTGATACTTGATACACTTGAAGCACAGGTGATTGTTTTAAGATGGCTTTATTTTTACATATTTAGCTGAAAGTATTCACAGTCATGCTGATATTCAGTACAACAGTACAAATGCAAGTGTGATGTTGCTGTTATACAACAGTCCGATGAAAAAGAAATTTATATCAAATTACTGACATTTCAGATGGCCAAATATTTTCCTTATTTTTGTGCCGTCAATGAAAATAGATCACAAAGAAACTATAACTGGATTAGTATGTTGCATTTTGCCATGTCCACAAACAAACTGACAGCAGTAAGTGTATTAACTGTTTCAATGTAATGAACTATTGCTAGACCTGGAATTTTAGGTCGCAAACTCCGACAAGAGGAGTGATATGCACAGAGAAATTTACCACTGCCATCTTACTAAATATCAGCATTCTTGGAACACCACTTGTCTAATCAAAGTCAGAGACTGTTGTATAATTTTAATTATGGCCACAAAATACCAATGAAAATTAAATCATAAAGTGACGTGTTGCATTCGTTATTTCATTTCGGCACCATTTTTGTGCACATATATGAGAACAGAAATGGCAAACATATTTTTTTTTACTTTTTGCAATTTCATGTTTCAAGTTTAATTTTGTTTGACATAAAAATACCTCCCATAGTTTACATCTTGTGGGTGAAATGACTAAGAAAAATTAACATGTAAGGGAGACTGCATGTACAGTGCTCTCCAGAATTATTGGCAGCCTTCATGAAAATGCGCAAAAATCTATATTTGTAGAGCCATGTTCAGCGCTGACTGACTAAAGTCAATTTAAGTCCAAAAGGTATGTCAGTATTTCTATGGGGAAAGTTACTCATGTTCAGAGACAGGTTGCGCACATTATTTTTCTGGGTGCCCACTCAGATTATTTAAATCTTGCATTATACCTGCATGTAGCCTAGTTCATATCGCTGAGGTTGTCAGAATTTTTTAGTACAAGTTTTTTTGTTTTGTTATTCCCCCCCAGAGACCACCACTTTTAAACACTTTCCTTTAAGCCCAGAAAAAAAAAAAACCTCAGGGTATAAAAATAGCAGATTGAGATAGCAGATAGTCATTTTTTTCATGTGCTGTCAGATGTAACACCATCAAAAGCAAGAGAAATTTCTGTGTGGACTAGGAAGTATGTTTGACTCATCTTGTTAAAAGCTCTATCTATGGCGAAGTCTGAACCTTCTGGAAGAGGCAACAACGACTTCAGCAGAGTTCAAGAGGCAATCAGTTCACCAGTGACCCTGAATCAACAGCAAAAATAAATAAATAAATAAATAAATAAGGCCAAAATATTAATGATCCACTGACATATTTTAAAAGGTGAGTATCAGGTGGTTTTCCTTATATTTATTCCCCGTTTTATTACCAAACAGGCTGATGGTATGCTTATATGTGCAATTCCTGTCCAATTTCCAACTGTTTCAGCCATGTGAATCTTTTTGTTATGGCCCTAATTGTGCTTAATTCCATATCTAACTGCTTGGTTTGTATTTTTTCTATATCCATTTCCTGATTTGTGCTGGTCAACACAAATAGTACATTAACATTAATAGTAGGTTAATGAGAATGTATTTTGTTACAAAAAAGATTTATCCAAATTGATTACATACAATAATTAAAAATTTCCAATGTTTATTTTATACAATCATTTTTGTGCATTTTGATGAAGGCTGCTAATAATTCTAGAGGGCATTGTATTAGTGTTTTTACATAAGCAGTTTTTAGTTACTTGTGGTTTAGTAGTTTGTTCAGAGAAAAATAAAAATCAATTTAGCTCTGATTCAGATTCAGCAACCAGACTAATAGGTGTGAAAGTGCCTGAAAAGACTGCCTCTCACCAGTTTCCTACAAAACGTGGGTCATTCTGGTCAATGTTCACAGTAGTGTTTGGGTCCACATAAAACCCAATCAGAACTCCACCCAGCAGGTACCCAGCAGCTGGACCTAGAGCTCCCATTACATACATGATTGCTTACACACCCAGACATACCAACACACACACACACACACACACACACACACACACACACACACAATTTATTCTACGACTTCAAATGATTCATGAATGTTACTTAGAGAAATATTACTGTACAGTGCTCAGCGTAAATGAGTACACCCCCTTTGAAAAGTAACATTTTAAACAATATCTCAATGAACACAATTTCCAAA
>JANZLB010000016.1:15571554-15586046 GCA_026167865.1 Notarius quadriscutis
GAAACTTCCACATCATTGCATTCCGTTTTTATTTACAATTTGTACTTTGTCCCAACTTTTTTGGAATCGGGGTTGTAGGTGTTCACATAAAATTTCAATAAATATAGTTTAAAAATGGGTTAAAATAATTAGATGAATACGGGGTGAAATAGGATGAGTAAACAATTCTGACTTAATAAATACTTTTGCTTAATTAATTTATGTTTAATATCACGTAGTTTTTCTCATCTGGATAATTGGAAGGGGGTGGTGCCCCAGCGCCCCCTATTGACCAGCCACTACTGGAAGCCAAACGTATAATAGACACTCACAAATTACTCCCCACTACACACACATAACATATACACATGCATTCAATCACCACTGCAGTAAAATTTAAAGTTCTGCCTTCAAGCACTTCAATTTAAGTGCTGCTGTAAAAACAGAGCACCTCAATCATTCTTCCACTTATCCCAACAACACTCTGTCCCATTCCCCTGTCTACACCTTGTAAATCTACTTGCTTCACACTTTCACTCTCTCTCCCTCCCTGTTCCTGACAAGCCCTACTGTTCATTAGTTTATCACATATTCTCACTCTTGCATGTCATCACCATACCTTCCCTTGCTCAGCTTTGTCACTCTGACTTCCCCAACTTCTTCTATATTTCTATATTTCTCATATCTGTATCTGTTCCACACTGTTCCTCACCTTTGAATTTAGTTGCATTGTTTCTAGTGTTCCTGACAGCAATATTTCCCCCACCCCCAACCACCACCCTATAGTACACTGCAAAGGGTGTTCTTTATCACTTTTGGCAGGACATGCTTAAATATATGGGAATTTATGCAAATTTATGGCTGAAAAATGAGCACTCACTTCCTAGCAAGGTATGGGAAAAAGCTGCAACTCATTACAATATTTTCCTTTTGTTATGAATCTACAGAATAATAAAGAATGATTTGTGATCTGAACAAAATTGTCCCTTTTTCCAAGTGATTATAAAAAGCAGCAGATTTCAACTTGAGCCAGACTGTTGTGCAGCACTTGCACTGATTGAACTTTTATATTATATTTCACCATCCATATTTTTCATCATATCTCTTCTGCCAGTTGCTCAGTCTGCAAATCTGGAAAGTGGGTTTTTTCCTTATACCTATTAAATGAAAAACATGCTGTATTTCTGAATAACACACAGTAAACTGAAACAGATATGATGTACTACATATTTGATGGTGTATTGAGTGCTTATGTCAGCCCCTCAGGACCATTCCTCAATCTTCACCCTGCTAGGTAAGACTGATATAGCACTCCTTGATACACCAGGGGTCAGATGTTATGAAGTAGTAGTCGCTTCAGAGCCTGTCCCCTGACATACAGATTGGCAGATGGTCTAGCACTGGACAAAATAGGCATTCTTGACCAACACTGAGTGGACTCATGCACCACTGGGCTGCAGATAGTGTAGTCTAACACCGTTTCTCTACCTCCATATTTACCGTACATGCTCAGAAAGCACTTAATTTATACATCTAGCGAGGCTGGGAGGGGAAAAAAGGACCTCTCTGTCTCTGCCTTTGTATTCGTATTCATTCTGCTACCCTCACATCAAGACAAACCACATTCTGTTAATTCAGCTGGTCATACCATGTGCCAATGTTAGACAGGCAAATGAAACAGATTAATCTGTTGCTTTTGTAAATTTGTAAGTTTGATCTTAGTAAAGCAGAGGTCACACACTTATAATCCATGCAGCTTCTCTCCATTTCATAATACCCTGATTAAACTGGCCTTTAAAAGTACCGCTGAGCATGGAAATCTTATTAATTTAAGTTCAGCAACTGCTTTATCCTAGTCAGTGCAGAGGTGGATCCAGAACTTTTCTCAGGAACACTGACCCTAACCCTAACCCTATTGCAGAGAATCATGCGCACACACATTCACACCGAGGAGAAATTTAGAGTTGCCAGCACACCTACCAGCATGTTTTCAGAAAGTGGGAGGAAACTGGAGAACCCAGAGGAAACCCCAGGTGGAGAACATGCAAAATGCCACACAGACAGTAACCCGAGGTCAGGATCAAACTGAGGACTGTGAAGCCGTGAGACAGCAATGTTACCCACTGTGTTGCATGGTGCTGAACCGCAAGGAAATTATTTTAAAAATCTATGTACAATAATAAATTGTTTGAAATGTTATTCCCAAAGAAAGGCCCAAAAACTTCTAAAATGTCCAAACATGATTGCTATATTTTCATTAAAAATGCCACCATATACTTTACTTTAGCATCACTGAAGGAATTGGTACAGCTGGCAGAGGACCATCTAGCAGTGTTTCTGAAAGCAGGCACCCCACCCCTTCTCTCTCTCATTCTCCCTTTGTGTCTCAATGCCCCTCCCCTATCCCTGCACCACAGAAGCAGAACCCAATTCCCCCAAAGGCTGCTCCCCAAACCCATGTATCTCCCCATTTTCCCTCATTTCCTTGTACATCTGTGCTCAACAAGATCAGGACAGCCCAGGAAGGTCAGCAGGCATGGCGGGAAAGCCGGGCACTTCCGGGATCAGTGTCCCCTTAAGGAGGCAGGGATCCTCAATCTCTCAAAATTGTGGAGGGAAGAGGTTCCTGTGACTCTGGTGACAGTGGTTCCTGAGAGGGAGGAGCTTGGACCAGAGGTAAGTCTAAAAAATGCAGTCCAATTCAAGTCCAGAACACAAAAAAAATGTGGTTTGAGAGGAACTCAAGGCTATGCTCAAAATAGGTGTAATTGAAGAGTCACACAGTAATTGGAGCAGCCCGGTGGTTTTGTTTCCCAAAACTGACAGGTCAGTCCAAATCTGTGGAGACTTTAGAAAAGTCAATGTAATATCTAAATTTGACACATATCCAATGCGTCACATTCATGAACTGCTTGATTGGCCAGGCATGGATTGCTTTTATTCAACACTGGATTTAACTAAGGGATATTGGCAGATTCCTTTGACCACAATATCCCATGAAAAAAATGGCCTTTTCCACTTGGGTTTACACCAATTTCTCACCCTTCTCTTTGAGTTGTTTGGCATCCCAGTGGCATTTCAATGTCTCATGGACAGAATCCTCCACCCACACAGTCCATATGCTGCCGCCTATTTGGATGATATCATTATTTACAGTAATGACTGGCACCAGCATTTACAACATCTTAGGGCTATACTGAGATCTTGTGTGGGACTCATAGCAAACCCAAGGAAGTGTGCAGTTGGGCAGGTAGTAGTACAGTATCTGGGCTTCCACTTGGATCATGGGCAGGTGCATCCTCAAATTGATAAGACTGCAGTGATTGTGACCTGCCCGAGACCCAAGACCAAAAATGGGGCAAGGCAGTTCCTGGGGCTAGCAGCTAATACAGGAGGTTTATACCTAATTTTTTAGACATCACCAGTCTGCTGACTGACCTCACTAAAAAGGGGGTGCCAGATCTGGTCCAATGAAGCCATGAGAATGGTCTTTTGACCAGGTTAAAGTGGTTTTGTGTGGGGCCCTGCTGTTGCATTCACCTGACTTTTCTCTCCCTTTTGTCTTGCAAACTGATGCATTGAACAGAGGGCTGGGGCCCATTTTCTCCCAGGTGGAGGGGGAGGACTGCCCTCTGCTGTACATCAGCCACAAGTTATCGTTGCCTGAGAGTAAGTATAGCACGATTGAGAAGGTGTGTCTGGCCATCAGATGGGTGCTCCTCACCCTCTGATATTACCTGCTGGGATGCCTTTTCACTCTCTGCTCTGACCATGCCCACTCCAGTGCCTCCACCACATGAAGGATGCCAATGCATGGATCACTGATTATATATGGATCTTCAACCCTTTAAGTTTGAAGTGGTCCACAATCTGGGGGCACAGCTGGAGGTGGTGGATTACCTCTTCTGCTGGGGGGGGGAGTCAGCTGCAGGCCAGATAGGTCCCTGGCCTGAGTCGGGCAGTGGGGGTATGTGACAGTGGACACATGATCAAGCATCAACTGTGGGCAGCAAGGACTCAGGTAGAACCAGCAGGTCACGCATGATGAGTTTCACCTGTGTTTGATTACTGGCAGTTTGTCTTTTGTGTTCTTTCAGGGGGAAGTCAGAAATCAGAGAGAGAGCTGAGCTACCCCACACGGTGTGAAAAATAGAGAAAAATAAATTAGATTAAAAATACAGTGCACCCTGAGTTGTCAAGCCTGTCTCCCAGTTCTTCATTCCCTGAGCTACAAGAGTGCTACAAGCACTGATCTAGTAAATGCATTTGTCTTTTGCATCAGATACCCCATTCTCACTCACAATGGAAATATCCGATTTCCACTATGATGCAGTAATGGTGTCCTATGGAAATGAGAGCAAAATGGCCAAGTCAAAACTTTAATCTAGCCCCTGCAACCTAGTAGCATTTAAGGAAATCTTTACTTATGGCGCCATTAGGAATCAGAATCAACAGATTTATGTGTTGTGACCAGTCATAACATTGTTGGCAGTGATGTTATTGATGATGTAGTGATATTGCAACAGCACTACACATACTGCCTCAATGTAAAGCAACTGGCAGCAAACTCAAAGCAACAAGCAAAGCAAACATCAGCAGATAAATTGGGAGCACCCAGTGGCAAACCATCAGGGCCTTCTAGGCCTTCAGAGAAGGCCCAAACATTCATCTTTTCAAATGTTATATTTAATTTATTTCAGAATATCAAATTTGCTTCAGAAATGAAAGGGTTACTGTCCTGAAACCATTAAAATAGAGTTATCCAGTGAGATTTAGTTTGTTTGTTGTCCCTAAGCTGAGAAGAGTTTAGAGCCGGCTTACTCATTGGTTAGGACTTCATTGCCTGGATAAAAGGCCATGGCAGCGTATGTTTATATAGGAAGTGACAGATGAATTAAACAATCAGATTTTGATTTATAGTGGGCGGGACCAAAAATGTATTGCTCTTGGCCTTCTCAAAGGTCAATGCAAGCTTAACCGCAAGTTGGTGCCATTAGTGCAGCAGTGAAGTAGGATTGTTATGTCCTCAGCAATGGCAGAGGAGATTGACGTGGCTAGTTTAATAGCATTGCATTTTTCAAGGCGGTCTTTTGCGGAGAAACAAATTATAATACAAAAGGGAAGACCAACTCCAGCACTGGACTTAACAGAAAAGGAGAAAACTGTTGAAAGGCATTTCAGAGTCGAGAATTATCAGCGCTACCCATGGACAGTATTGGCTGGGAGTCTTGGCTCTGATGTCAATAGAGAAAGGACTTCTGTTGGAGCTTAAATCTAAGGACAAACTTTATGATGCTACCATTGCTAATTTCACAAAGAAGGACAGATGGATGGACTTTATTTTCAAGTAGCTTAATTGAAGTGAGTTGGGTGGTTTTATATTTACAGTATATTTTTACATATTTTATATTATAGTTTTATATTTCCAAGGGGTGGAAGGAACTAACTACAACTACTCAAATTATTGTAAATAAGTCGTTCTTTTACTTTCTTTTTTTAATATTGTGGCGACCCGTGCAATTGCACGGGATGGACGGTTCCGGGTTGTGCTGACATGGTACTCATGGGACTGTAAATGTTTGGACTTTGTGTTGATATTTGTGTTATTTAATTTGCTGTTTGTGTCAAAATTATTGCAGTTATGTTGTACATTTATGTTCATATGCCTGTAAATAGGGTTAAGCTTTGTTTGCAGCCAACCACCATGACTGAAAGGGGTATGGTTGTTAGGGGGCTTCCAGCTAGTGTAGTGGTCATGAGTAGTGTTAGCAAATGCTAATAAAGCAGTCAAGTCAGTGCTATTCAGAGCAAGTAGCACAGACTACCGACTGAGAAACTAAGATTTCTGTCTCCAGACTCTTCTTCCACGCATGCTCACCACAGTATTTTTCACTCAGAAGCAAGTATTAATTTCTCTGTGTAATTTACTTAGTTACTTTTAAAATCCACATCAACTACATACAACGGAGCTACCTGGCAGCCTGCCGCTAGTTCCTTGCAAAATCCTTTGCACTGTTACATTTTTGGTGTGTCTGGCTAAGTTTTGGCTGAGCTGAAGTCCCAGCTCTAATAGTCACGGTTCACCACTGGGAGCACTGTATCAGTGGGAGATACAGTCCAAGATCTAACTGAAACTGCAAATAGGAGGGAACCATATATAAAACTTGTTGTTTTTTCCATGTACATACATACCTATGATGAAGTTTTATTTATAAACTACACACAATGACATCAACATCAGTAACTAATAATAAAGTAATACAATTACAACAGAGTGGCACGGTGGTGTAGTGGTTAGCAATGTTGCCTCACAGCAAGAAGATTCTGGGTTTGAGCCCAGTGGTCGACGGGGGCTTTCTGTGTGGAGTTTGCATGTTCTCCCCGTGTCTGCATGGGGTTTCCTCCGGGTGCTCCAGTTTCCCCCACAGTCTAAAGACATGCAGGTTAGGTTAATTGGTGGCTCTAAATTGACCATAGATGTGAGTGTGAGTGTGAATTGTTGTTTGTCTCTATGTGTCAACCCTGCAATGATCTTGTCCAGGGTGTACCCCATCCATAGTCAGCTGGGATAGGCTCCAGCTTGCCCGCAACCCTGCATAGGATAAGCAGTTATGGATGGATGGAACAATTATAACAATATACTGTAATAAAAGTTATGTGAATATGGTCTCTTGCTCTTTCTCAAATTAAGAGGATTCTGACATTTAAGATCCACTTCATATTTTTAATATGGTTGAGGCACAGAGATGGATGCATGCACAGAAACCTTTACACAGGATAGTCAAAGCAACAAAAAACACCAGGCATGAAAACACAAGAGTACAAATGAGAAACACAACAAGCATGGAAAATAAAGACAAAAACAAGACAAATTAACAAAAGCCTAGGTTTAAATAAGGTGAGTAATAAGTGAAAGTCAAAGCAGGTGTTCGTGGTTATGTGGGAATTGTAGGTCAAGGGGTCATGGTTGTACACTTGAGTAAGTCTGGAGCTATGGCGGTCCCAATGTATAAGCAAAAATTTTATAAATAGCCTTTGCTTGAGCAAAGCAAATGTTCAGAAACAGGAAGACAGCTCTCTTAACATAGATATAATGCAGCTCGATTCATGCCATTTTGCTAGCTAGCTAATGTCTCAGTTTGGGCTTTTCACAACAATGGACTTGCCATTTCATGAATTATATGTCATATCCGGTCTCATACAGTTCACGCTCTGGATCATTCTGTTAAATACAGTCAGGTGAGAATACACAATATCTGTTACTTTTCCACTACGGAAGACTGAGTGGGAATGAAAATTTGTTATCTTTTCCATGTTGTTTTGACTTCATACAATAAAGGATTTTGTATGTGAAAGGGGCTCGAGAGATGAAGCAAATTGACTTTCATTAGCCCTTTTTACACAGATATTCTGCAATATTGCCATAAAGAAGATCCCTTTATATTCTAGCTTTGGTTTTTTTGACACAATAGAGCATTGGCACCTAAGGTGATGTATAACATACTATGCATCAGAAATATAAACACCCTGAGCATACAGATGTTGCTTTCAAAGCAATTGAACTGCAGATGAACTGAGTGTTGAGGTGCTTTTGTTAGCTGTGCACATTTATACCACTCTTCAAATGCAAGCAAAGTTGCTGTGCGATTGGAAATATGTTGGAGGAGAAAGTGAAGAGAAGTAGGAAGTGATTTGTAGCAGAAAGGCATGTGGACCTTAGATGCCATGGAAGGAGACGTTTGAATTTACGCTGGTCTTGGAAAGAAGAATGTCAAAAATGAATGCTAATGTTAAAAACATCACACCCCTGTTCCACATTGCTGACTGTCCCTTTTACAGAGACGATGATCCCTCCTTTGTTACTAACAATCCTTCCAGCCCAGAGGTGGAACAACACAGACCCTCTCATTCTGCTTTTAGGCATTTTACACAGAACATGGGACAGAATAAAGACATAAGATTCCCTCCTTGAACGGATTGTGTAAAAGGGGCTATTGATAACAAAAGGATCACCACGCACATCAATACAGTGAAGCCAGGGGGCAATTTGTCCTGCATGCAGCAACACTAAAGATTTGAGAGTATCTGAATTTGAGAGCTCTAAGACAAAAACTCAAAGTTACAGGTGCTGAGACAAAAACGTGCTAACATCATCCCTGGTCGGCCCCACAATAATAACAAGTGCAATTCACTGCAACCATTATTGTAACAACTACACAGCACGTTTTTGAAAATTAACAGTAGTTTAGAGGCAATTCCCCACCAAAACTTGATGTAATTGACTATAAAATTTACATTACATTTTATGTTATTTTACTGTAAAATGTATAGTTAAAAATATATATTTTTAGAGACAACAATTATTATATTTTGTATTTAATTCACATTGATGTAGATTACTGCAAAATTCAGTACATATATCCTCCTAGAGCAAAAAAAATTTATTAAAATTCTCACTTGCGTTTTATTTAGGTATCAACTCTGAACAATATCTTGAAATATGAGGTACACTGGGAAAAAGAAGAGACTAAAGAAGTCACAGAGAGAGAGAGAGAGAGAGAGAGAGAGAGTTCAAAAAAACTTTATTACAATAACTTAAAAGACATTACAATGTCAAATTGTCATTTTAAAGATAATAATTAAAAAATAAATAAATAACACAGTTAAAAATATTAAACAGCAGATACAGAAACCTCTAACAGGTTATTAAATTGCACTTTATCCTCCATGACCATACACATAGCACTTTCCTGACACCATATATTCTCAAAAGTTTCAAGATCACTCATTTCCTTATAGAAACGAAAATCAATTAAAATCCTTGATTTCACCAGGGTTGCAAAAACCATCATAAGGTCATGCCCTGAGTTATGCTCAACCTTATTTCTCCTACTAACATATATAGACATTTTAGCTTGCCCAATGATAAAATTCAACAGTTGACACTTATATCTTTGCTTCCGTGCATATTTAAAACCAAAAATCAACATTTCCATTGAGAAAGTCTCATTAAAAAAAGAAAATAATCTCTGTAAAGTGGAAAATATAGGCACCAACCGTGTGCATTTCATGAAGGTGTGAAAAACAGTTTCCCTGTCAGTGCAAAACGGGCACTCATGCTTCACATCAGAATTTAAAACACAAATAAAATAATTTACAGCAACTGAACCATATAAGATCCTCCATTTTAAGTCCCCAACCTTTTTAATTAATGGTGACTTGTAAAAGGATCTCCATTGTGGTTTGACGTCCTGTTCTATGTGTAGAACAGCACGCCAAGGTGTGTCAACTCTAGACTCCAAACACTTCTTATTTAGAGATTTCACACAAATATTGTAAAGCGCCTTTCCAGAGGCTCGATTTGGACCCAGAAAAATTAAGTTTTCATTCTTCAAAAACACATTTGAAATTTCAGAGGACACACTAATACATGGCTCAAGATCACATTCATTAGGGATAACTAGACCCCTGATGTGCTGATCCAACATTATTAAACTCTCGTCTGTTAAACGGGATCGCAAATCTAAGAGGTATTTTTTAACTACACGGATAGATCTCATTTTCAAGAACTCTGCCACTCCCACAGCATTCTCAAAACCTGGCCCTGCTAAATTCAGAAGGTCCCTCAGAATAAAGACCCCAGCTTTACAAAACACCCCGTTAAAGGAAGGAAAATACTTCTCTTGTGTGAGATCCAACAATGACTCATGTATCAGTGGTTCCTGCAGAAGCCAAAAAAGAGAGCTTGTATTTAGTGGTCTCCATACCTTTACAAGATTCCATATTTTAAAAACATTACGATAAAACACAGGGAGCTTGTTTAAGATCATTAAGGTAGGGTTCATCCAGAAAAGGGTCCGATCCAGACCCAGGCCTTCAAAAGTCCTTAAAATAGCACAAGCCACGACCTTCCAACTGGAGTTTACAGGTCCATCCAAAAGTCTCTGTATGAACTGAAGACGAAAGGCTGCTGTCCTACCTTGCAGATGGATTAGCCTTTGTCCACCCTCATCTTTGGACAGAAAAAGCACACCCTGTTGAACCCAGTGTAAACCATCCCAAAATAAATCAACTAAAATAAATTGTATTTTGGACAAAACAAGTACTGGAGGGTCTATACAGGCAAGTCTGTGCCAAAGGGATGATGCCACCAGGTTATTAATTATTAAAATATGGCCCCTGTAGGACAATTTTTTAATAAAAAAAAATCCACTTGCCAAGTCGGCCCTTGACCTTCTCAACCATCCCCTCAAAATTCTTAAGTACAAAATTTTCATCACCAAGGAAAACACCCAAATATTTAAACCCGTCCCTAGACCAGGTTAAACTGCCTGGAAGGCGCAGTGTGCCATCAGGCCACTTCCCAACCAACAAGGCCACACTTTTTCCCCAGTTAATTCTAGCTGATGATAGAAGATTAAAATAATTAAAAACCTCCAACATGGTGTCCACATCCCTTTGACTTCCAATCAAAATAGTTACATCATCGGCATAAGCTGATAGTTTCAAAGAGAGGTTACAATCAGGAAGAGTTACACCCTTCAATTTGGCTCTTAACTGTATTACAGTAACAGGGGCTCAATGGCTAAGGAATCTAGCATGCCAGACAATGGACATCCTTGCCTAATTCCCCTAAAAACCCTAAATGGAGCACACAAGTCACCATTAATTTTCAGAATACTTTCATTGTCACAGTATTATAAAATCAAGATTAAAACCAAAAGCAGTCAAGACGCTCCATAAATAATTATATTCAATTCTATCAAATGCCTTTTCCTGATCAACAGAAATAATGAGATCTCTAATAAAAGAAATGTTATCATAAATAAGTCTGCCTGGCACACAGTAGGTCTGGTCAGGTACAATAACTTCTCCCAAAACTTCACTGAGTCTATTAGCAAGAACTTTAGAGAGCAGCCGATAATCTGCACAGAGAACAGACACAGGTCTCCATGACCTGATGTCCTTCAAATCTCCCTTCTTTGGTAACAGAGTAAGAACTGCTCTGCGACAACTGAGTGGCAGCTGCCCCTTAGCCAAGCTGTCCCTCAACACAACCAGGAGGTCTGTGCCTATTTCTGTCCAGAAAGACTTATAAAAGTCAATCGGCAGACCATCAATCCCCGGTGCCTTGCCACACTCCATAGCCTGAAGGGTCTTGTCCAACTCGTCCAGGGTGATCACCCTTCCGAGATCGATATTTGCTTCTCTTGATACCTTGGGAAGATTCATCAGAAAAGGACTGTCAAGGGCCTGCTTGTAGGAGATCTCACTCCTAAACAAAATTTCATAGAAATCTACCGCTCTCTTATGAATTTCTTTATGGTCAGATAAGAGGGTTCCAGTCTCTGAAACCAAAGCATGTATAAGCCGTTTTTGGCCATATTTCCTTTCCAGATTAAAAAAGAATTTGGAGGGTGCATCCATTAATTCCGCACTCTGGAAACGAGACCTGACCAGAGCTCCTTGTGCTTTGATGCCCTGCAAATTGGCCAAAAAGTTATTTTTTAATTTAAAATGTTCCATATAAAACTGATTTCCTATGCTTTCAGCTAAACCTGGGAGCTCCATTATCTCATTTTCCACAATTTTCATATGTTGAGCTATATCTCTCGTGACATAGGAAGTATACTGTTGACACAACTGTTTTATCTGAGCCTTTCCAAAATCCCACCACTGTTGCACAGACTGAAAAACATGCTTTGTGGTTCTAAAATCCCTCCAAAAAAACTTAAAAACATCCCGAAAATGACAATCATTTCAAAGACTTGTGTTAAAATGCCAGTATGCACTCTTATGTCTAGTGGCACTAAAAAAAAAAACGTACAAAGCACCATACTATGATCAGAGAATCCTACTGGGAGGATGAAACAACTTCTAAAACAATTAAGCTGATGTTTAAAAGTATAGAATCTGTCCAATCTTGCCAGAGATAACATATTATTATATGAATGAACCCATGTATACTGTTTCTGTTTCATATGAAAGTTTCTCCATAAATCAGAGAGATCATTGGACTTCATTATCTCAATAAGCCTTCTACGTGATGGCATATGAAGCTCTACATGATTCCTATCTATATCCAGCTCATTACAGTTGAAGTCCCCACCAAGAAATAAAAACTCCCCAGAATCACAGTTATGTAACATATCATCCAAGATATTTAAGAAAATCATTCTCTCCCTTCCAAAAGTTGGCACATAAACAAAAACAAAGAAATTATTCTCAAATTGAGCTCTGACTCTCAATAGTCTACCTTTAATAACTTCATCAACCTCATAAAAACAGGGGATACAATTATTTGAAAAAAGAATAGCAACACCACCACTAGTTGAAGTATTATGGCTTAAGATAGATAACCCCCCAAATTCCATTGCCCAATCAGCACTATTACTCACCAGTATGGGTTTCCCGTGCAAAAACAACATCAATCGCTTTTTCCTTCATTGTTTCAAAGAGCATCGCCCTCTTTTCACGTTCTCTTGCTCCATTTAAATTTAACGAAGCAATTTGAAACCCACTTATAAGTAAAAAGTGCAAAAAAAAAGAACATTTATTGTAAATTAAACAGGGTCTGGGGTAGACTGACTGTCAGTGTTTAACAGAGCTCTAAGTTTTGTAAGAAATTTATCCAAACGGTAGATCTCTTGCTTAGTAAAGCTCCCTTCAGCCATATATAATTTCGTTTTTTCCATAAATTGTTCAACACCGGGAAAATATTCATCAACTTGAACAAGTCTGACATTTTTAGTCTACTTCAAAAAAGTTTTAATGTCCTTTACATGGTACTCGCGACCTGTATAGCCGCTTTGGCGAAGACTGCAGTTTAAGCTACAGAGAATTTACCCTCACACTCTGCATCAGTAGAATCAATAATCAATTCGTTCTTTTTAGTCTTTTTATCAGATCCAGATTTTCCCCTTCCCCTCTTCCGACCTTTCGGAATTTTAAACGGATTTTCCTCCATTTCCATGAGTTGACTGTCATCCCCACAACCTTCATCCAAGTTATCCAATACATTTCTATTCTGCGAATTATCAGTAATATCTTCCAAAGCCCCGGCCCCATTCTTCCTGTCCCCTACTGTCTCATCAAACACATTTTGATCAGACGGTCTAACTTCAGGTGCATCAACACTAAAGGAACTTTCCCCCGGTGGCTGATCACTCCCCCCCCAATTATTAAGTAATTTACAGCCCACCAGGGCTCAATTCTGAATTTCGATAGGAATTTGCAGATTTCTTCTTAAATCTATTTGTTTCATTAGAAGAGCATAATTTGTTAAAGACAAATATACACAAGACATACAAGAGCAGAGTGTGTGTTTAATATTAAACTGGGAGCATGCCTAGGACTGGGCTATTTTCTATAACCCAAACCTGTCCTGGTGGTGTTCCAGAGAATTCAGTTCCCCATCTAACCTTCAGCACGCGTGTGCGAAATCATGACATTTTCTCCTGTTGCTGCATTGAGGAGTTAATGCATGCTTTATCATTGTGTGTGGTTGTTTAGAGTTATCATTGATTTTTCATCAAAGGTAAACTTACTGAAACATATATTCAACCTTATAGTATAGTATTCTAATATAAACATATTAAACATATAAACATATACAAACATTCTAATATAACATATTAGAATCCAATAATCTATTGTAAAGTGTAAGAATGGAATGCAACATCACTCCCAGTTACAGATGGGAGCCCAGGAATTAAATAAATACAATGAAAACAAACAGTTTTTAATTGTAGGTATTGTATTTAAAATTGTATGGATGTGCCAGAAGCCAACATAAACCCATGAAGCAGCGCATTCTCAGTCAAAAGGGATTAATTATCCAAAAGTGGAGTCTGGTCAATTAACAAAAGAGCTTCTTGCCATGTTTGTGTAAAGCAAACAAGCAAGTTATTAAAACCAAGAAGTGCACTCAAAAGAAGTGGATATAGAAACCACTCAATGGGATAAATCCTTACACATTAACAAAGAAGGATTTTTCCTATGAGTTGGAAAATTATCCATCCGTTGAGTTACCTCATATCAAACTACCTGGTGCTGCAGACATCGTTTTACAGGACAAACAGATGAACATCTGGAAGAGTATGGAGGTGAACAACTTTTTATATGTGGCTGGGTTAAAGATCTGGGGATCAAGACACTATAAGACAAATCCTGTATCGTTTATGCCTGGGTAAGTAGCATTTTTGGGCTTTTTATTCGCATCTTTGCAATGGTTGTGAGGACGCTATAAGTTTTAGTATTGGGTGTAAACAAACCATAGCCACTCAATTCTCAATCCTCCCAGCTCTTCTCTTCCAGGTAAATTATTCACAATGATCCACAGAAACACCTTTAAAGACCTGGGTATTACGCATATTACATACATGATAGTTTACAATATGGTGACCACGATCAAACAATAAACAAATTATTATTATTTCTGTGTGTGTGTGTGTGTGTGTGTGTGTGTGTGTGTGAGAGAGAGAGAGAGAGAGAGAGAGAGAGAGAGAGAGAGA
>JANZLB010000016.1:15631207-15647454 GCA_026167865.1 Notarius quadriscutis
TAGAAGGTTGAGTGAATTGGACAGGGTGGAGAGGTTCTGGGTAATCTGTTGTAGCTCCTGTTGGTGGGTCCCGAGGACAGCTCCTTGCTGCTGTATAGCCGTTCTCAGCTGGGTCAGTTCTGCTGGATCCATGTTGACCAGAACGTACTGTTAAGGGTGGTGAGATGAGGTGCGAGATTAGGATCCAGAAGTAGAACACAGACAATAATCCAATAAATAAGGTGATTTAATCCAGGGAAAAGGGTGTGGCAAAAAGGTAAATAAACAGGATAAAATTACAAATAGCAAAATCGTCCAGGTACAAAGAGACAAAAAACTTTGACAAAACAACGAGGCAGGCAAGGACAAAAACCACTAGTGCAAAAAACCATGAACAAGAAAAAATGCTTAGTGCAAAAAACCATAAACAAGAACAAACGCTAGAGAGAAAAACCATGAGAAGCATAAGAGGCACAGAAACGGCTAGAGTAACTAGTGAGACATTCTGGCAAGGTCCCTGTCTGCGAACAGCGTTTATATACACAGCAGAAAAAAAAACAGGAAGTGAATGCAGGCAAGATGGAATTCCCGTCCTGGATTTGGATTAGCGCTGACCTGGGAGATAAGTAATCTCCAGAGTGGAAGTCCGGGGCGGAGCATGACACAGATTAGTTAAGGCACTCCAGAGAGAAGAATTAATGGGTTCCAGACCGAGTAGTAAATAGAGTTCATCAAGACTAGTTAATACACTCCAAACAGACTAGATAATACACTCCATAAAGGTGAATTAATACACTCCAGTCAGACTCGTTAATACATTCCAGACAGACTAGTTAATACACTCCATACAAACTAGTTAACATACTCCAGACAGACTAGTTAATACACTCCATACAAACTAGTTAATAAATTTCAGACAGACTAGTTAATAAATTCCAGGCAGACTCAGTAATACATTCCAGACAGACTAGTTAATATACTCCATAAATACTAGTTAATACACACCAGACAAACGAGTTAATACACTCCAGACAGATGAGTTAATACACTCCAGACAGACTAGTTGATACACTCCATACAAACTAGTTAATACACACCAGACAGACTAGTTAATACACTCCATACAAACTAGTTAATACACTCCAGACAGACTAATTAATACACTCCATACAGACTAGTTAATATATTCCAGACAAGTTAATAAATTCCAGACAGATTAGTTAATGCACTCCATACAAACTAGTTAATACACTCCACACATTCCAGACAGACTAGTTAATGCACTCCAGATAGATTAGCTAATAAACTCCATAACAACTCTTTAATACACTCCAGACAGATCTGGAATTCGCACTTTTACAACGCATATAAGTTTGTTGTTTGTTTGTTTTTTGTTTGTTTGTTTGTATGTATGTATGGGGTGTCCCTTTCCTGTCCCTCACCTATCTCTCAACTGTCCCTCACCTGTCCTTCACCTGCCCCCTTCCTATCCCTCACCTGTCTCTCACCTGCCCCTTTCCCCTCCCTCATCTGTCCCTCACCTGTCCTTCATCTGTCTCTCACCTGCCCCTTACCTTTCCCTCATCTGTCCCTCACCTGTCTCTTACTTGTCCCTCACCTGCCCCTCAACTGTCCCTCACCTGTCTCTCACCTGTGCCTCACTTGTTCCCATTTCCAAATGTTCTATGATCAAAATGGTCCAAACACTCGAGCAAAAGAACTGCTAACATTTCTGTCAGAAGTTGATATGTGGTGCAGAGCAAATATTAATCTAAATGATCTGAAACCATTTTGAGTGCACCATTTTACATTCCCTCAATACCACATCTAACTTCATTTCTGACACTTTATGTCACAATTAAGACCTCTGACATTTGACTACTGAGAGCACAGATGCCAAAGAATACTATTTCACACTTCCATTAATGTACATTCCAACACTGCAGAGACATTGTTCCTCATCTCAGTCATTTATATTTCCAAAACACATTTCTTTAATTGTACACAGTCCAACCAGGCCATGAGTCATCAATAACCCTGAATCATTAGTTATGAATGATCCTGATGATGTCACTCTGGTGTCTGTCTCTGTCAGTCATAATTAACCATTTCTGCACACTTAAACCCTCATTAGGGTTAATGTAAGAGCTGGTATTGAATAGCTCCCAGTATTGTCCTGGAGGCAGATTAAATGTTAACCCAGTGATGCTGCAATCTCAGGTTAAGGTCAGGGGAAGGGATGAAGGAGATGTTGATATTAATGACTGTTCACAGATCAGATATACACCAAATGTACAGATACCAAGGTCAAAGCTAAAGTTAGATGTGCAGCAATGTGTGAGAGGACAAGCAGATGGTTAGAAAACAGAAAAGCACCACCATGGGATCATTTCATTGGTATTAGACACACTTAAGGAGGACACTCACACCATCGTACCATGTGCTCAGCTCCTTTCACACTCCATCACTGTGCTCATATCTCAGTAATATGATTTGATTGTGATTCAATTACCATGGCCTAATTCAGGTGTGAGAGAGAGAAACAAACAAATAAAAAATAATCTAAACACAGTTTAGTTAAACAGAGCTACTACTGATACTAGCCTGGATGTGACAAACCCATCTTCTCATCATTGGTCATCTCTTCTCTTCATTTGTGATCAATACCCGGGCAGTACCTCTCATCTAAAGTCAGCTGGATTTGGCTCCAGCTTCCCCCATGACCCTGACAGATAAGCACTATAGATAATGGATGGATGGATGGATGGATGGATGGATGGATGGAAAGGGACCACCACAGGACCACCACTGACCATTGTTTAGGTGGTAGATGATTCTCAGCCATGGTAGCTACATGATAGTTCATATTACAGTAATATAGGTGTATCGAGTCCAGCAGTGCTGCTGAGATTTCTAAACACAGTCCACAAACCACAATATCCAGCAGTCCTGCTATGAAATTCTGAGCACCGATGAAGCACTAGATGATAAACACAAGTTGTGTATGGAGCAAGATGAGTTTTAAAATGTCATTTTAATTTTATTTCCAGATTTCTGGAGGAACTGGATGTAGCAAAGTTGAAGATGTTGAGATTCTTACTGGCAAAGTTGGACAGGATTAGAAATGAGTACTAGTATATTAGAGGGATGGCACATGTAGGGTGGCTTGGAGACAAAGTGAGAGAGATGGTTTGGAGACTATGGCAGTAAGGGTGTGGCCAAGTATCAGTTTGTGAATGAAGGGCAGGGCCAGGGAAGGTGAGTGGCTAAGTCATTACACCTGATGTCAATTAATGTGTGTGTGTATGTGTTTGTTGCAGGGATGGTGGAGCATAAAAGGAGGGGGAGAGCAGAGAAGAGGTCTCTCCTGACCAGAACATATGTGTGTGTGTGGCATGTGTGACTGTGTGTGAGCAGTGAGTGATTAAAGCTGAAAAGCAAAGAAAAATAAGGAAAATAAAGAGAGTGTGTGAAACCAACTCCTTCCTGACGTGCTTCTGTGCTCCACCCACATCAGGGATCTATTACAGTGGTGCCGAAACCCGGGAGTACAGAAGGGAACCACCACATGGAGTCCTCCCCATTCAAAGAGCTCATCCATGCCCTCGCTGCTGCCCAGCAGAACCAGCATCAAGCGCTGATCGCCCTCCGGAAGGAGCAAGAGCAACGCTTTGAAGCCTTGATGCTGGCCCAGCAGGAAGATCACCAGGTGTTCTGGCATCTGCTCGTGTCGGCAGTGGCTTCGACCGTCACCACAGCAGGCACCCTCATGAAAATGGGCCCGCAGGAAGATCCGGAAACGTTCCTTGCCTTCTTTGAACAAGCGGCTGAAACGTAGCTGCTTGAGCAGCACGCGGCGCGCCTCCTCCCACTCCTGAATGGCGAGGAGCAGCAGCTCCCTGCTGACAGCCAACTGATGTACACCGACTTGAAGAAAGCCATCCTGCAGCATGTCGGCCATTCCCCGTGTCATGCTCCGCCCCGGACATCCACTCCGGAGATTATGGATCTCTCATGCCAGCGCCGATCTGGATCCAGGACAGGAATTCCCTCTCACCCGTATTCACTTCCTGGTTTTCACTGCTGTGTATAAATAAGCCGTTTTCAGACTCAGACTTTGCCAGAACATCTCGTTTGCTTCTCTAGCCATTTCTGTGCTTTTCTTGCTTCTCATGGTTTTGCTCTGTAGTGACTTTTTCTTGTTCATGTTTTTTTGCACTAGCATTTTGTCTTTGTCTCTCATGTTTTTGTCAAGTTGTTTGTCTCATTTTGCCTGGACTATTTTTGCCATTTGTTTTTTGTCCTGTTTGTTTACCTTTTTTCCACGCCCTTTCTTCCCTGAATTAAATCATTTTCAATTGGATTACTGTCTGTGTTTGGCTCTTTAATCCTAACTTCACCACACCTCCATCAATCCTAACAGTTCCTTTATTTAAGCTCTCCAAACAAACACACCATTGTGAAGTATCATCCTGCTAGCTCAATTCATACCAAGCCTTGTATCTTTTCTGACTGCTTCTTGTATTTCTGACCCTTTGTATTTCTTCCTAGTTTTCGCTCTTTGTCTTCCCTACATTACGTTGTTCACTGATCGCCTGACCCTGGCTAGTTTACCGACACAGATTCCAGTCCCTCGGCTTGGCTTTGTTGACAATCCGCACTCTGTTCTCCTCTGTGCATACAGCTGTAAGTGCCTGCATTCTAACAACACCAAGAAAATATCTCTTGTGTTATTGTTATTTTGACAAGTATATAACAATGGGTATGGGAAAGCAAGGGTGCCCTCTCTCTGGGTGAAATTCTTTCATTTGAGAAAGCCCCCTTGCAAGGTGTATACTTTTAATTCATCTTTTCAATAAATTCATTTCTGTTTGTTCCTTCCTAACAGCCTGGAGTTTTTTATTACACTTTTCCACCACAATTTTTGGCGATAAGGATAGCATGTCACGAGTAGCAGACGTTTCCAGATCCAGGTTCAGGGAAATTATTGCCCAGAGGTCTAACGAGCTCTCAGGAGACAGACTGATTTTTTAGAGGACGGGATCCCCCACTGCCACTGATATCCAATGAACTTGTGGTGAGGAAAAGTTTTTGTTCTCGTAAATTGATGATAAATGATTGCGTGTTGCAGAGAACTGTAGTAAGTAGAGTACTTACTCTGTAGTAAGTAGAGTAAGTACTCTACTATGTACTAAGGTAGTAAGATGCATGTGCAGGTGGCAAGCAATTGACCATCTGGGTGCATATTTGTGAAAAGGTGAATACGTGCCAGTTTGAGAGTAAATTGAGAAAGAGGAAAGCCTTTTCTGCTTTTCTCAAGTAAGGTTTTGGGTGGACTAGAATCCTACCTGTTTATTGACGAATAGCAGTACAATCGTGATCAAGACACATTTTGGGGGAAGAATGTGAGAGTAAAACATGGTCTTTACAGTTTCTCTGCAATATTAACAATGGGGCTGACAGGATTGAAACAAGCAGAAACTGAAAAAAACTCCTAAAACCTATCCCTCTAGTCCAAACGTTCAATATATGTTAACTAACTATGGACTTAAGATGTGAGGAGAACAATGCGGATTTCCAGAGGGAGGTAGTTTAAGTGTACAACAGATACAGAATCTCGAGGAGAGTTTGAAACGGGTAGAGAAAGATTATGGGGGGAAAAAGAAGAAAAACAGAATATAGGTTGATTGAGGTGTATTTAAAATGTGGCAAACAGAAGCTGCGATAAGAGATAAATGGGCAAATTCACATACATAATCAGGGTCAGGTAGAACAGCAGGGAACTAATCAGAATTTTAGTGCTTTGGCTTTTACAGCTTCATTGCTCCCATATATGTCCCGAACTTTGCAGAAGAAGATGTACGTGATGTCTGCTGGCATTCATCCAAAACTCAACCTGATGCAGGATTTGTTTTCTCTACCTCTCCCTCTGTCTTCTTCTCTGCCTCCAGAAACAGTGCCTGTGTCACTTTCTGCTGGTCAACAAATGCAGGACCATAATCACCCCATAGAGGAACTTGAACAAGGTGAAAGCTCCACACAGGTAGTGACATCTACTCCAGTGTCATCGCACACAAGGTCCCACACAGTAAAGAAGGGAACTGAAGGCTCCCCAGTGTGTGCTGATAAAGGTGAAGAGGTTTGCACAGTTATCCATATGCCAGTGACTGCTGTAGCAGGTCCAGAGGGCCCAGCTATGGCCTTCGGTCCTTGGAGCCTAGAGGATATTATGCAGATTGCTGCTGAAATAAAGGACCCTAGGCAGCTTGCTGAGCAGCTTGACAACTTCTGTAAAATATTCCTCCCACAAGCCATGAATTACACTGAGTGTTCATAGAGAAACTGGGTTTGGACTTCAGCAAGATCCAGGACAAGTTACCTGAAGAAGAGAAGCATGAAAATCATCCAGAGTGGATGCACATCAGTTATGGGGCCTACCAAGAATTCATTACTGGATTGCAGGATGCTGTTAGAATTAGGTTTCCAGTTCAAATAGACTGTAAGCAGCAAGACAATGAAACAGGAGCACAATATCTGCAAAGACATGCAGTACAGAACTATCTGCAGAGACAGCAGGAACACAGAAAAAAGGACAACACTCTTCACAAGACCATGCTTATAATGGTTGTGGAGGTGCAAGTTATGCAAGTAAAACAGCAGCGTGGGAGAGGTCATGGGAGAGGAAAATGTCAACAGCGCTGAGACGGCTGCTTCATCTGTGGTTCACCTAATCATTGGCATGACCAATATCCACATTATCCAAAGACAAGATCACCAAGAAAGCAGATTGATCACCATTCCTAGCCACTTAAGCTTCTTGCAGTGAAGAATCTGCTTTACGCTCAATGCTTGCGACAGCTTGCACAGAGGCTAGGGAAAGAGGTCCCCAAAACCAATGAGGTACATATGCATTATACACTGATAAATTATGTTTGAAAATGCCAATATCTTCTTTAACTGTCTCTAATAAGCTTTTAGATTTTTTTAGTAGATTCAGGAGCGGGACACTCTGTCATTAGATCCTTAGAATTTTCTACACAGCAACAAAATCAGCAACTGATTCTGGAAACACTGTGGGCACCTCTGGACAGCAGGTCTTTGAGAAATCTCTGTAGACTGGGTAAGTTTGAAACATTTGAGTTTCATTTTTTATTATTTTATTATTACCCAGTAAATATACTGGGGAGAGACCTAATGCACAGGTTAGGCATAGGTCTCTTAAGTACCCCAGAGGGGCTGTGAATCCCAGATGAGGAGAGCGCAGTTATGAGTAATGGTTAAATTAGATCCATCTCCACCCCTTTATGTGTATGAGTGGAGGTAGGTGCCCTCAGATGTTTTGAATATGAATCATAAGCTGATTGAGATGGCAAAAACACACACTAGCCCAATTAATACTGATTATATGTGAACAGAAAACTTGCATTGCACTGCTCACATTAGCCACAGATACCCAGATGTTAAGTTCAAGCAGAACTGGTTTAAGGAAGGTAGAAAACACCCTAATCAACCTGAGGAACTGTTGTTGAAGTTATTTAGGGACAATCACAAGTGTGCTGCCTTTGTGCAATCACCAAGCGATTGCCAAATGACATTTAGTACACACACGTCTACATGTGTCCTTGGCAAAACAAAAGGAGGATAGGTGGAAGGATTTGGGGCCCATGGGTGTTAAAATGTTTGAATGCAATGATTGGCAATATAGCACAGATCAAAATTTACTGTACAGTAAAACCATGAATGCATTTCAAATGAATTTGGATTTTACTGTCTCTGTAGAGAGACATGTATTGGTAACTGATGAGAAACCTGTGCTGGAGAAAGAATAGCAATTTTCTAAACTTTCAATTGATTCGCCATGCTTAGCAGAGGTCCCCAAACAATTGTGGGCTCAAGGTAAACATGATGTGGGACTGATAAAGGATATTGAGCCAGTGGTGATCACCCCAAAATTTGAATTTAGACCCTGTATGTCCCAATATCCCATGAAACCTGAAGCTATAAAAGGCATTAGGCCTGTGTTAAATTCTTTGAAACCAGCAGGGGTAATTGATGTTTGGTGTTCCACAAGGTTCTGTCTTGGGTCCGCTGCATTTTTCTTTATATATGTTACCTCTTGGTGATATTATTCGTAAGCATGGTATTAGTTTCAACTGTTATGCTGATGACACACAGTTGTATGTTTCTGCAAAAACAGATGAGAGACACCAGCTTAATAGAATTGAGGAATGTGTAAAGGATATTAGACACTGGATGCTTATTAACTTGAAAATATACAATACAATACACCTTTATTAATTCTCCCAAATGGGCTTTTCAGAATTCATTTACATGAAGCTTAATATTAAAATATAAATAAAGAAAACTACATCCTTAATTACAATAATAATATATAAAAATTATATAGTACTAAAATAAATGATGTAAAATAATAATACTAGCATATACATGACAGTCATTTGTGTGTGTGTGTGTGTGTGTGTGTGTGTGTGTGAGAGAGAAAAAGGTTTTACGAAGCACTTACCCCCTCTCCCAACCTGCAGCATTTTTTTTAGTTTTCTTGCTACATGTCGTCTTGTGTCAGGTTTTTCCTTCTCAAGAGGTTTTCCTCAAAATAAAGGTCAGGAAAACAGGCTTACGAAATGAAATGGACAGTTCTTAGCCGTTGGCTTGTCTTTAGTACCATGTGCACGTGCACACACACACACACACACACACACACACACGGAATCAGAAAAATGCTCTAGATTTTTTTGGGAAGAGTGACGCACCAGGCGTGTGTGTGTATGTGTGTGTGTAACGTATGATTTCCCATGTTGGAGAGCATGACTAAACTGAAGCCTGAGCACTGCCTCCAGTAAAGATCCAGGACACTGCATGAATGTGTGTGTGTGTGTGTGTGTGGTGGTTATGCGGTGTTTTCAGAATATAAACAAGGGCATGTGAAATGCTAGAAACCAAGAGCTTCAATCGGGGTTAACCAGCAATTAACTTGAGCGTAGTTTAAAACTACTAAAACATTTTTTTAGATGCTAGTATCTCTATTTTTATAGCACATACAAAGAATAAATAAGACTTTGACAATGAATGGAAATCTGATAATAATAAAATAGAAAAAAAAAACTGGCAATCATTAAAAGGCAGGAATAAACAAACAAAACAGAAAGACACTAAATTATAAGCTAAATGCAAGAACTAAATCTCTGGACAGTGATCTTTACATAATTGATCAAATTGCAGTTTCACTTCATGAACTGCAACATTTCTACTGTGCTTAATCAATGGAGCCTACTGTTTTTTGAGGGATTGTTTACCCAGGTAGAGACAAGAGACTCACTACAGGAAGCAACAAAAAACATTATCAAAAATATTTTTTGGTGCTGGAGTAAGAAATTGTGCAGGTTGCTGTTAAACTATGCATGTCAGTGTGATTCATAAGTTTTGCAAAAATGTCACAATTTGAGTGGAGCTTCCTAAAACAGAGCTGTCCCAGTTATGTGAGATTCTGAACTTGGACTTATCTTGAGCAAAGTCAAGTCAAGCGAGAAGTGATATTAAGTCCAGCTGAAAATTTGAGTTTTGGGCTTTATATACACTGAAAATGCAATGGAATGCCATTTGAGGACAATATTAAATACATAAATACTTTACAACCCAACAAATATCCCATCAATCCGTTAGAGATTGAAGGATATAACATTTAAATCTAAGACTTTGCTGATCTTGAGTTATGAATAAACTTAAAGTGAGCTATAAGTAGTCAAGTGCTTAGTCAGCTTATCCTTCAAACTATCACAGGGGAGTGAATTAATAGAAATATCAGCAATCCTAATAAATGCGTCTATTTATTCTCTATATCTCTTTTTCTACTAAGGGTCATGGGTAAGCTGGATCCAATCCCAGCTGACACTGGGAGAGAGGCAGAGTATACCCTGGACAGGTGGTAAATCTCTCCTGGGGCTAACACAGAGAGACAGACAGGCATTCACACTCACTATGGGCAAATTAGGATAGCCAGTTGACCTAATCCACATGTCTTTGGACTGTAGGAGGAAACTGGAGTGTCCAGAAGAAACCCACACAGGTATGAGGAGAACATGCAAACTCCACACAGAAAGGCTCCAGTTGGCCACGAGGGTCAAACCCAGAACCTGCTTGATGTGAGGCGACAGTGCGAACCACTACACCACCGTGCGACACCGTATTCCAGAAATATAAGGTGTTTCAAAAAATTTGATATTATTTGAGATGTAAATATCCTGGAAACTACATAGTCTAGACAAATGAAACTGAACAGGCTTAATGTTGAGTAATATAAGATTTATTCCTCAAAATTTGAATGAGAAATTCAAAGGTATGTGGATTCCATGAACAATTTCACACATTTTCACTATTCGTGAACCTGCTCGACCGTCTCTTCCGATGCTGGTGCTCGTCCAGATCCTTTTGCCCTGCTGCACAGACAGCCTTCCTCTTTGAACTTTTTGTGCCGTGTCCAAAACTGCATTGCAGTTGGTGCATTTTTAGAGAATTCTCTCATAAATGCACGCTGCACAGTCTTGTTCGACTGTGTTCGGGCGTACTCTAACACACAAAATGCCTTTTCTTTTCCAGTGAATGACGTTTCTATACCTAAAAAGATAAAAGCAAAAAACATTAAACATAAAATTTTGACCTGCTGTTAAAATCTGAGGGCAATTGAACGAGAATTGGCAAAGTTATTAGATTGTGAAATATAAAAATTTTTTAAACACCCTGTATAATATAAAGTTGTTAACAAGCTTAAAGTGTGAAATACAAGTCAGGAAAAGGTGTATTAATGTTTCGTGATCTCTCTGATGCGAAAGTGTTCTCATTACAAGCCTTACCTAATATCACAGAAGATGTGTCCCATCTTACTTAAACAAAGAATCTCCATCTAGATTTCCCAGGTTATGCTTGGATTTCTGATCATCTCTTACTCTGTGCCACTGCTCTCTGCCAAACTCACAGAGGTCATCTTGTATGGTGTACCATGGTGGAGCGGCATATCCGTAAGATATCATTTTTTTCCACTACCATTACAACATGCTGTTCTGTTATCAGTCCTTAAAACTTGATGTACCTTAAAATCACTTCCTTATGTGGTTTTTTTTTTTCAGTTTGTCATTGCAGGTGCTGTTGCTCTTGTAATGGAAAAACATAACAGCATATCTTTGGTGAGCTACAGTTGGTAGAAACACCCAAAATTCAAATTCTTCTTTTCAAAATTCTAAATTGTATAAGTACTTTATCACAAAACATCACTGTGTGAAGACCTGGCATGCTACTATTTTAACAAAATAAGGTTTGGGGGTTTTTTTTGTTTGTTTTTTTACAGTAACAGTTAATTGACAGGGGCTTATATGGTATATACAGTACGCCACATAAATTAAGTTTAATAATAAGCTGATTAAAGCATGCTTCTTTTAGCAAATAAAACATGTAAATAGATTTTTTTTTAATGGTATGGGTCCATAAGTTTTCCAACATGGGACAGAGTTTGTGCTTTGCAAGAAACTGCGGTTTTTGTGTTATTACTAGGGCTGTCGAAGTTAACGCGATAATAACATGTTAACGCAAATTCCTTTTAACACCACTAATTTTTTTTTTGACGCACGATTAACACTTGCACATTCTGTGCCCGTCCCTCATAGTTTGGGAAATCAGGAAGTGACGTAGCACAAGCGAGCGATGTAGCGAATAGCTGGTCGGCGTAAGTCGTGATAAAAGGCACTTATGTACAAAATCAATTGATATTGTTGCGTTCTGACTGTTTACATGAAAGGTGTGTATTTTTATTTGCTTTTGATGGTCCAGAGGGGAGAAAAAAGACGTGTTAAAGTCCAGGTGTGTGTGTAAGTGTGCAGGCTGCATACTGGAGTGAGAGAGCTTGTTTTATTCTGAGAAATTTGTGAGTTATATGAAAGTGTTTATAAATGCAGTTTTTCTTCACAAATACTAGAGCGGCAGCTACAATTATCGACACCTTAACGATCTTTTGGCCATTGCAAAAGTAGAAAAGACTTTCAATACATAAGTTGTGTATGAATAATTACTCAAATTTCCACTGGAAAAAAATGAGTTGATTCCCAATTACTTATCAGATCACGTGACACCGTTCCACAATTATCGACACCTTTGTCCACAGTTATCGACACCATTCCACAATTATCGACATCCAGATGATTATTTATTTTAAAAAATCGATATGTGGTATTAACAAAACATAGTTTGTATTTAAAATTTGTTTTAGACTTATATTGAGTGCAAAACATCTGTTGTATAAATATATGGATGTCGGTGCTGACATAAATGAGGAAGTAATTCTAATGTTTGTAAACAAATTAACTGATAATGTTTAACCGGTGTCAGAAAATCTTTTTGTTCCACTTTCTACGCACCTTCTAAGTATTTTCGTAGATCACATTTTGTTAATCATTCATTGTTATTTTTTGTATTAATTTCTAGTTCTGTACTTTACCAATAAATGTCAACAGGTAGTTGACATTGAACCACATGAAAATCCAAGTCAAAGGTTGCTGTCACGCTCCCGGGCTCACCCAACACTCAGGACTTCACTTCCCACAATCCCTCTCACACACCAGTCACTACCACGTGCACTCCGTCAGCCAACCCGGAGCCACTTCCCTTGAGTGGCTCCCCCGAGTTCTAATCACCATCACCTGTACCTTTTTGTTTCCGTTTGTATTTATACCCCTTTATTTGTTTTGTTCATCGCACAGTATTGCCTCTACATTTCGTGAGCCTACTGAACGTTATCATTCTGATTGTATTCCTGTGTATGACCCTTTTTGCCTTCCGTTTTTTCCCCGTTTCGCCTAGCCCTTGTGTTTATTTGTTTGCTCGTTTCTCTTGTTTCCCGGTTTCTCGATCCTCGCCTGTCTTCTGATTACGATTTGCCTAGTCCTTGTGTTTAGATTGCCTGTGTTTTTTTCTGATTCCCGGTTCTTGGACTATTGCCCGTTTCCTGACCACGATTTGTCTAGCCCTCGTTACTGTTTTGGATCTCTTGGTATTGACCTGGCCTGGCTTTTGTATATTGTCTTTTTCCATTGTGCTCATTAAAACCTTGAGTTCATTCATAATCTGCAAGCGTCTGGTTTGTTACAGCCGCGTTACAGTCGCATGTCATTCCTCGAACCAAAATATAAAATGTCTACTGATATTGTAATATGTGGTAGATATTTACAAACTGAAAAAAAAAATTCTGAATGGAATAGAAAAATCTGAATATTTCAAGCATGTAATGTTTTATATGCGAGGAATTTAATTCTGGTCTAATTTTATTTATTGCAATAGGATTCCAAATAATCTATAAGCATTCCATTCTGCTATGAATCAGAAAAAAATATTATAAATCACAGCACTTTTATTTTTTTAAAGTACTTCATCTACTTCAACAATATTACACAAAGATTGATCGTCGTAAATGCAGTCGTAAATGTCACTTAATTCCACAGGGTGCAGATAATGGTGGACACCAATGAAAGTGATCACTATTATCGACACCTCACGTGACTTCTCAAACGCATGTTTAGATACAAAATGGCGACTGTCAAATGAAAGAGTAAGAAGCAAAGTAGGTTTCAACAAGGAGATCATGAAAGATCAGTGAATTTGATCAGTAAAAACATGTCCGTGATCTTTCTACCATGCTTATCTGTGATGATGACGTCCAGGATTTCCTCAAATTGCTGATCGTGCTGAAAAAAATGCCATCTCTGGTAACGAGTTGCGTTATCAGACGACAAGATCGAAGGGTGTGTGTGTGTGTGTGTGTGGGGGGGGGTGTTCTGGTTGATTAATTAACCAAGAATAACTGTTGGAACTGAAACTCACCTTTGTAAAATTTGTTTTTTATTGGTAAATCTGGAAAGGTGTCGATAATTATGGACTGTCGATAATTGTAGCCACCACTCTAGTGCCATGCATGCTGGTCAGGGTCGAATAGCCAGTCTACATTCCGTGGTTTTCCCCACGGAATCAGGCTACTTTCTAGTTACTGGTGTAGCCAACACCACTGTAGGATCTACAATTGTACAACTGTAGGTATATACAGGTATGTACAATTGAGGCAAACTGTGTATTTTAATATGTGCTTTTATAAACATATTTGAAATGTCACAGGGATCACAATCAAGAACAATTAAAAAAAAACTGGACTGCATTTCCACAGAGAAAATGCAAAGTGTGCTTGCTCAGCTATAGAAGAGGGGTGTGATTGACAGGGAGTGTGTTTGGCATGGTTTCAATGGCTGAGTTTGCAGCGCAATTGTGATGATTAGCAAACTATTAACAGCGCTAACATGCCAATGCTAACATTTTAATTGCTAGCATTCTAACAGCTAGCATGCTAATATGCTAAGTATAGTTTAATGACACATATTAAATATATTTTTCTGTGCAATCTCTTTTCATATTGCTTGGTTCACACATTGGCGTTTCAGCCTTGCGTATGTATGGCATATCAGGATATATGGCAGGAAGAAAGGAATGTCATAGCATCACTGCTTACGTAGTTAATACCCTAGGATGCGTAACATGATCTCCTTGTACGCCAGGGTGCGGCGTATTTTTTACGTCCGCAAGTAAAAATCTGTAGCACATACGTAGCAGTTTTGATATGTCACACATACGTCACGTGTACCCCGTAAAAACGAAAGCTACGCAGCAGTGACGCAACAGGAGCGTTGCTCGAACACCTGTTACGCTGTGCAAACGCTTTAGTTGACGTGTGTGATGAAGGTGGCTCCGGGGCTGGCTGGGTGGATGTGGCTGATGTCGTCCCTCTTCCCTTGCCCTTCTTGGGTCCTGACTTCTTCACTGGCATGATACTTTCTTGACTGTGACGAGTGACAAAGAACGCAGTGTGGGGCCCCCTTTTATACCCACCTGTGAACGCCAAAGGTACTCAGGAGCAATGTCACATGTAAGAACGAAATCCCACGCCAACAAAATGCTTACGCCGCAGCAACGCATCATATGCCACACATACAGTATGCCATAACTTTACGTCCCTTGAACCCCATACAAAGCCCAGATATGCCACATTTAACGCCACACATTCGCCGTGTACATCACAGGACTTCAGTTTTGGACAAAATATGCCTCATTTCTTGGCATTTGACCCACATGTTGCTTATGTGGCAAGATACAAGACAAGACTTGTTGTGTCAACAAGCATGGGGGCTGTAACTGGGAATTTAATGGCATTAAATTGGGTGCACTGTATAAATGCGCTCCATATGTTTTACGTACTGAACATATGGAATGAGAGTCTTTCTGAAATATTAACTTCATTTATTAACACCAGTCAAAACTGTGGACACATCTGCTCATAGAAGATGATTTTTTTTTTTACTAATTTAAAGTATTAATAAAGACTTAAACGCTATAAAATAACACAGATGGAATTATTCAGTGATCAGTGTTCAGTCAAAACTATTAATAACAGTGGACATTTCAATTTCTCTAATACGCAAAGCTTCTCCTTTGACTAAGTTATAAATGTTAAAATAAAACTACTTGTTTATGAAGTCAAAAGTTTGCACACCCCTACTCTACTCATTCATAGGTTTTTATGTATTTTGTATTTTCTACATTGTAGAACAATTCTGAAGACATCAAAACGATGAAATAACATGTGGAACATATATGGAATTATGTGGTAAACAAAAAACTGTGAACAACAAAAAAAGTTTCATATTTTATGTTCTTCAAAGTATCCAGCATTTACCTTGATGACGCTTTGCACACTATTGGCATGTTCTTAACCAGCTTCATGAGGTAGTCACCTGGAATGCTTTTCAATTAACAAATGTGTCTTGTCAAAAGTTAATGAGTGGATTAATTTCTTCCCTTCTTAATGCATTTGAGATCAAATAGTAAATAATACAAATACAGTAAATAGCCCTATTCCACAACTGTACTAATCCATATTACGTCAAGAACCGCTCAAATAAAGAGAAACAATCATTACTTCATTACTTGAAGACATGAAGAGTTGTCTTTTAATTAATAAAAATAAAGAAAAAACATTGAACTGGAACATGTGTTCAAAATTTTGACTGGTACTGTAAGGTTAATATTTAAATATAAATATAAAATTTCATATCATAATTTTAAATCAAGTTTCAAAGCTGGCGGCATGGTGGTGTAGTGGTTAGCGCTGTTGCCTCACAGCAAGAAGGTCCGGGTTCGAGCCCCATGGCCGGCGAGGGCCTTTC
>JANZLB010000016.1:16285754-16300033 GCA_026167865.1 Notarius quadriscutis
CTGTTACTTTCAGTCCTGTTACTCATATAAAGAGTATGCAGCCATCTTTGACTTCCAAACCTTGTAAAAAAAAATAATGTAGCCTGAGGTTGACCAATATGCATTTTGAATAGTTAAATGTGTATTATTATAATCAGTGTTGAAAAGATATAACAAATTAAGCTTAATTTGGGAGTGGTACAATAAGCAAATGGCACCCATTCGGTGGAATGTCCCACATATTGAGTCAGCCAAGGCATGCTTTGTGTCCACAATTTGCCTTAGCGTTCAATGTCAATGGATGTTTATGATCACAGATTACCATCGTACAAAATGCATTACAAAAAGTAGAAGAGCACTCGATAGAGTCCATACCTCCGCCAAGCCACATACAGTGTTGTCAACATCAAAAGCAAATCATTTGAACCTAGGATAATACTAAAGCTGTCCACCAACTTTCATTAAAATCTCAAAGTTTCATCCAATTGGTTGATTCCTGATCTTCAAAAAAAAATTCTTATTATACACAACTGAAGAAATTTTTACTTACGAGTCAGCCGTCACAGATCACGCTTTTAGGGAAAACCATGTGATTGACTGGGAGGGGGTCAAAGTGATCGATAAGGAGGCATACAGGCAGACCAGATGGATAAGAGGTCTTATGGATCCGGAAGACAGACTACTGCATGAATTGGGACATAGGGACATACTGACTCAGCCATACGTGGGATCAGCTGATTTCTAGGTCACGTGCACCATCCAGCGGTGGCCAGAGACGCTGAGTGTTATGTGATCAAGATGTCAGCTAAGAAAGACATCGAAACGTTATATGCAAGTGAAAATTTCTTCAGTTGTGTATAAGACGACTTTTCTTAAGATTGTTCATCAACATCTGTTCACTACTTTGAGTTACATTGGGAACAGTCAAACAAACAAATGGAGGTGAAAACATGACCACCTTCAACAAAGTTGATGGAGGTGACAGCCAAAAACTGGCCTCATCTGTCCAAGTCACTAGTGGCTCCTGACGTAAAACAAACTGTAGTACAGCAGTCAGTTGCAGTGGAATAGTAATATATTGCACAAATAATAACCATTTTCAGCCTGGAACATTACTCATATATTTAATCGTTTAGATACAACAGGGTGTCCCAAAAATTTCTATGCAGTTAGTGGAAACTAACACTTTTTGAGTCTGGTTCCTCAGATTCAAAGGTTTCTTCCTCATGTCATCTCAGAGTTTTTCCCTTGCTACTGTGGCCTCTGGCTTGCCCATGAGGGATAAAGTTAGAAGTTCGTATATGTAAAATGTATATCCAGAATTTATATATTTCTGTAAAGCTGCTTTGTGACCATGTGTATTGTTAAAAGTGCTATACAAATAAAACTGAATTGAATTTTTTAGCAAAATGCCTTCCTAAATTTTTCATTCTTTGTTAATATAATATATTTATTTCAGATAGCCTTTGACAAAATAAGGTTTCATTCTCATGGATACATAAAATGGAATGCAGTTGAAATGCAAGTACATGCATAACACCAGAAGTGTTAACACAAGTTCATCATGAGTGCGAGAGATGACTCTGTGCGTACTTATAAAGAAAAGGCAATAATGTAGAGGATGTTTTGTAAATAGTTGTATTTTACTAAAAAGTTTTAATTTCCCCTATGTATGGAGACCTTTATGACACCCTGTACTATATTAAGAAGTAGCGTTGTTGTCAAGACCACCTAAACCGAGACCAAGTCATGGCCAAGACCAGAGTGTATCGAGACCGAGACTTTGAAGGGTTGAGATCAAGGCAAGACCAAGTCAAGGATCAGACCAGCATGCGTGAAAGGGGGCGGGGAGGGGTGATGGCCGTTAACATGAAGAAAAATTTCAAACTAGCAATGAGTCACGTTATTGGTTGCATTTGAAATTTTATATCCAATCACAGTAACAGTGTTAACAAATAAATCAGACAATGCATGGGCAATTTAGTGAAATCCCCACAGTCGTGGTCTTGACCAGTCTTAAAATAAAATCTCAAGCCCTCTGTGTCTGAGACCGAGATGAGACCGAGTAAAAATGCGGTTGATTCTCAAGTACTGCAACACTATTAAGAAGTGCTTATGTAAGCATATTTGCACACAAAAAAAAGACAATTGTGGGTACATATGAATTCAGCATGCTGTTGCATGTTAATCTGGATGTTATAAGCTTGCATTACGTCTATTATTACCTACAGAGCGTAGGCCAATCTTCCTAATTCTAAAGCAAAACAACAGATGCAAAATTTGGACATCAGCCATATCTTGGCTACATTTGAGGTAAGTGCAGTGTTATTGTAAAAATACATACATTAAGGTTCAGGAATTTCCATTGTACTCTCTAAAAACAATGTGATTGTAAAAGTTGTTGATTTATTTTAAAAGGATTAATGTTAGGTATTTGTTTGGAAAATCTACTCATCTCCTGACTCTCACTAGAGTTATGATGTGAGAGAATGAACAACTGCAGAGAAAGGTGTGTGTCTCACTGCACTTGGAAGAGTTGTGGATGGCTTGTGATGTATGCGATGGCCCTTGCTTTGATAAATGAGAGAGAATTATCACACACTGCTGCCTGGTCCTCCTCCTGGCTAAACAGTACTGCGGAGGATTCAGTACATCCAGGTTAAACATTGGTACAACTGCGCTGAGGACAAATCAGTCTACACAGTACAGCATGTAATAATGAACAAGCTACAACAGATATATCAGAGTGTAATGGAGAAAACTGGAAAGATAGAATACAACCTTTTCTTATGACTTAGTCCATTTAGATGTATTGCTGTAACTAGCTGTAAGCACACTGTAAGGGTAGTTTCAGAATGTTTGTTTTTTTCTATTTGTCAAATTCAACATGGAAACAGCAACATCCTGATAATATGGTGACAAAATTTAGCCTACTATGCAGAAAGGCTTAAAAGAAAACTATAAAGGCTATCTTTTTGTTAAGTATTGAGAAAAATGGAGGATGAGCACAAAGTGAGCAAGATATGTGTAAACCAAAATATTTAACTCAATAAAATTAAACAGTCTGACTTTAATCTGTTGAGTTTATGGAAGAATAGAAGAACAGATTATAGTGTAGCATCTGGTGTAGTTACATATTCAGCATTGTGCGATACTAAATATGAAAAGGTTCATGTTCTGCATGTAGACCTCACGAAAAATTTTGATCTTGGTTACGGTTCTGTTTAGAATCCTGGTACTGTTCACATTATTTGATGATTAGCACCTTAAGGGATAAACCATTTTCCTAACTTCAACATTATCACTAATAACAAAAAGAGAGCTTTATAGCTTTCCAGCCAAAACTGGAATAAACAGTTAATATGATATTGTATAGGGCACCACGGTAGTGCAGCGGTTCGAGTTTGCATGTTCTCCTTGTGCCTGTATAAGTTTCTTCCACGTGCTCTGGTTCTCCACCACAGTACAATGACATGTGGATTAGGTCAACTGGCTACTCTGAATTACCCAGAGGTGTGAATGTCAGTGTGAATGGTTGTTTGTGTCTGTGTTAGCCCTGTGACAGACTGGCGACTTGCCCAGGCTGTACCCTGCCTCTCACCCGAAGACAGCTGGGACTGGCTCTAGCTAACCTGTGGCCCTCAGTAGGATAAGTGGTGTACACAGTGGATGGATGGATGATATTACACATCTCCTTCCTCAGTGAATCTTGAGTATTTGACAGTATACGAGTCTTTACAAACATGCATTTTATAGCCCTCTAATATGTTGTGATGCATAAATAACAGATGATATGAACAAGATTAGTTGTTTCGACTCTGTCTACTCTTAATGACCAACTGCTAGTAAAGTCTTTCCAATCAGACTGACAGTTAGTTTGTGGCTTCTCTATCCATTTAGAAGGAAGACTACCACTGTCCAGAAGAGAAAACAAAGTCATGTTCTCTTTTCATGTTTTACTTGCTGTAATACTACATTTTAAAGGGTTGGTTTGTTTTGCATGACTCTGAGCTTACTTTGCTCTGGTCTGTTTTTATTTGTAACTAACAGGTTAATAAATGAATACCGCACAGCTAAATGCTGTTTTTGATCATTTTATTCCTGGGGAACTATACCTCCTGATCAAGCTGGCATTGTGTCCCACATAGGTTGCTTAATAATTTCTATAGCATTTGTCTTTATCTAGCAATGTACTGAATCTGTTTTACATGTATTCCTAAGTATTCCAGAAGAGAGTGAGTTAATATTTTTCATAAACAGAATTTTAGTCCACAGTCCATCAACTTGCCAGATGTGCATCAAATATACACTTCCTGTCGTGTATCTATTTGTAATTAAGTTCCAGCTACACCAGTCAAAGAATCTGACACTGGCATGATCCTTTAAACTGTTCAGGGAAAAGGATCAGCCAGTGTGTACAGGACAGAACATTCTAGATGTTCCACACCAGGCCAGTGTCTGAGTTTGCAGTCTGATTGCTGAGGCTTACTGAACTGGTAAACCTGTTCTGTTGGCTGTGCAATATCCTAGTGTTAAATCCAGTCTTACAGAAATCCACTTTTACGGTGTTTAGTCTTGGACCCATATGAACATGCAGTTAAGTGTTCAATATTGGGATTTGTGCCAAATGTAATTATGCGAGTCTAGCCACCATGAATCCTGCTGTAATTTCTCCTAAACCATATTAGAGACCGATAAAGTGAGTATGATTGGTTCTGTACATCATTATTAGAATCATGCTTGCTGAATATGCACCACATGTATGCAGTCTTATCATCAAACAAAATAAAAGAGGGATGGTGAAGGCCTACACTAGGGGATCTCTCTCGCACACGCACACAGCATGCCTGGAAATGGTTGCTATGACTCCCCTTGAGGAGCTTTATTACTAAATGTAAAATGGTTGCCTGTTCCATATATTGCACAGTAAATAGTACTAATATATTTTGCACTCTATGAGGTTCACGATATGTCCAGTATGGAGCCAAATTAGACTCCTAATGTATTTGCATGTCCTCTGCAGGATACAAAGAAACTACCTGTGGATATTAAAATATTCACAATATATTGGCTTTTGTGGGTTTTGGTTTACGTTCAAGTGAAATATGTTCATTGATTTTCAGTGCAAGTTTCCAGTGCAAGAATCAAGTAAGAAATTAGGGTGAAGTTACAGAAAAGAGAAGATCTGTGGTATGATTGATGCATAAAGCAAAAGGTGAATCAGAGGATGAGAGCTGAAGAGTGACAGTGTGAGTTAGAGTTGTGTTGACAGGTAGACACAGCCTGGATGAGAAGAGCGTTGTCTGTGTGCATTTGTTAATTTAGAGGAGTAACTAAAAAGGACAGTTAGGTCAAATGTGTCTTACAGACTCTGTCAAAGGACCTCAGTCATGTGTGAATGAATATGGGTGGGATATACAACATAGTAGGGTGTGTGTCATCATGGAATTTTTCTCTGCCAAGTTATGATGATGACCTGGATGATGAGCCAGAATGGCAGTTGTCTTATGGTTCCTACGGCAACAGCCAATGAGTGAGCAGTGCCCCATTGACCCCACCTATCCATCCACTCTGATATGTTTGTGTGTGTGTGGGCTTTGGCCTTTTGTTGGAGACAAAACATGTCCAGACAGTGGTGAGACCAGTCAAGGGCATTTCTCCAGTAACGCATAGGTCAATAATAAGGGAAAAAAAACAACAACCCTGGCATTGAGATTTATTTTTATAAATATAAAAAGTCTTAACAGATAATCAAGATCATGTTTAGTAGATGCCCTAAACATGTCAGTCACCTTAAACAAATTCATTGACACTCATGTATTTTGTTTATTGAAGAAATTCAACATCCCTCTGAAAGACAGGTTGAAATGAACACCCATCATTAATATTCATCATTGGCCAGGAAATGAATTAAAAACCAATAGCACTTGTAACAGGGCATTTTGACCTGTGCTGTGGGTTGTTGTAAAGGTTGTGCTTTACTGACCGATAAGTGATGGGAGCATCACGACTAACAGTATGCTAACTATCTTCATAAATAACTACACAGTTCCAGGAGGAGTGTCACTCGTCTATCTTTGGTCTGGTGTGTCATAGCAGAAACAACCAGCTGTAGCATGATAAGACTGCTCCTTGCTTCCTAAGAAGTGTGTAAGACTGTATCTAATAATGCACATTTTGAGATGTTGCTCCCACCTGTTGTCTGTCCATCTGTTTCTGCATTTATTTTTGCAGAAAATGATGAACTTTCCAAATCTACAGGGAAAAAAAAATATTCCCCATTATTGTAGCTTTGAGATAAAATTAATAGTTCTAATTTTAGGTTATATCATTTAAAAGTTATAGAGGTGTGTGTGTGTGTGTGTGTGTGTGTGTGTGTGAGTGTTTTGTCCTCAACTCCATGGCGATGCAAATTAAACATCAACAATGATTTACAACTCCTTTTTTAATGATCACACATTGCAAGGCCAGACAGGTACCTGTGTGTTCATTACTGAATATCTGTGTTTGTTTAATGCTATGTCTGATGGCCATCATGGGTATTAAATTAATCATTAATTGGATGCACAACAGTATCACACAGTGAATATCTTTATGATGGTGAGCGATGCATATGTGCAATTGAGTATAGTGTGTGGGTGTGTGTTTCTTTGAGATAAGGTTTGTTCTGTCTAGAGAAGGTCAATACTGATGTCATTGCTTGGTGTAGTTTTGGAGGGTAATTTGTTTCTTCCACTCAGTATTCATTCTTGTGTGTGTTTTAATTTCATTATAAGAAAAATCCACATTGTCACAATGTCTTGTTGTGTGGAACCCCCCCAGCATTAATATCTAGCCATTCTAGGCTTTGTGCCATTTACGTTATATTCAGATCATTGCTATGCTCTTTAGTTTTCATTGATTTGTACCATGCTTCCAACACCAGAGCACAAATCAGTCAGTTATACCCACTTGAACACTTAATCATCTTGCTCAGTGATGACTTCCTTTTGGATTTTGCCAGCTCAAAGATTAGTTTCTGAAGATGGTCATTATTCATGCTTGAAGGTGAGCTGGAAAAAATCTCTCTCTGGACAGTGGAGCTTCTATCATCACAGCATGGACTATAGATTCATTGCTGTGGTAATAAATATCCTCTGGAGGGAAATATTATCCTCCTAACACACATTAAGAGATGAAACTACTGCAAAGCAAAAATATCTAGTGTTTATTTCAGTGTGTTCAAAGAGAAAACTGATAAGGATGGTCTTTCTTTATGTATCTTACATCTCTCTCTCTCGCGCGCGCACATCTGATAAAATCCATCCAGAGTCTGAGTTTGCACTTTCCATGGTTCCTGTGTAGCATCATCCTGATTAGGAGACATTTCTACTGGCATTTCTTTGGCTTGGTCATATGAGCTACATTTGGTGACTCAAATGACAAGAACAACTACGATATAGGGAAAAGAAAAACGACAAAGAAACTGGAGTGATGGATTATCCACACTATAAGAGCCCACTATAAAACCAGCTTCAATACATCAATAAACACAGAATATTGGTTATTATTATAGTTATATTGTCCATCATTCCATTCATGAAACATGCCTAGTAGCAGTATTTGCCAGCTGTCACTCATCCTGACAGCTTTTAAGCTGCATATATCATGTCACACTGTTCATATATAAAAAGACCAAAACACATCACCTACAACAGATAAGGTAGCACAGTCTATATGTAGTCTAATTTTTGTTATGGCTACATCAACTGTTCTGGATTTATGGACATTTTTCATTGCACACATACTGGAAAGAAATTTACTCATATACTGTACTGTATAATATTGTAATATTTTATGTAAGGTATTGAAATGTCTATGTAAGGTTATGTTTACATAATCTACATAATCTGATCTTACATGTCTGTACATTCATAAACCCTGCTACATTCAGTTATTATAATATCCTGAATTGCTTCATGCAAGAGAATTGCTTGTTGAAGAGAGAGGGAGAGCTTGTCTCTCTCTTTTGGTGTTTATATTCTGATCTCTGTGGTTTCTTTTCTATTACTAAACATCCAGCCAAAGCGTGTGTGTGTTTTAAAGCACTTTTGCTGATAATGCAGCACTCATTCTTTTTAAGAGTCTACCAACTTCACACAACTTGATTTGGCAATTTTATTCCAGTTTTCCATGCAAAAATGCTCCAGATCTATCATATTGTGAGGGGCTCTCCTGTGCACAGCTCTCTTCAAGTCATTCCACAGGTTTCTGAGAGGCTTAAATCTGTGCTCTGACTGGACCATTCCTTTATTGACTTAGATTTGTGGTTTGGGGGGTAGTTGTGCTGGAAGGTCAAATTTTTTTTTTTCTTCAGCTGTCTAACTGAGATCTTCAGCTTTTGTGTGAAAATACACTGGTATTTGGAACTATCCATGATGCGCTCTACTTGACTAGAGCCCCAGTCCCAGCTAAAGAGAAGCATCCCCATAGCATGATGCTACCACCACTATGCTTCGCTATAGGTTTGGTGATCTTTGGGCAATAAGCTGTTTAGTTTTTGTCCCATATCTTTTGGAATCATGCTCAAAAAGTTCTACCTTGGTCTCATCAGACCAGAACACATTTTGCCATGTGGTTTGGGGTGGAGGTGGCACGGTGTGGTTAGCATTGTCGCCTCACAGCAAGAAGATTAAGTTTGAGCCCAGCAGCTGACGGGGGGCCTTTCTGTGTGGAGTTTGTATGCTCTCCCTGTGTCTGCATGGGTTTCCTCCAGGTGCTCTGGTTTCCCCCACAGTCCAAAGACATGCTTCACCTATCATCTTTGCGCTTGCTGGCACATAAGACCTCCACAGATTTCCTCCGTTCAATTCTGTTTGCAGCGGTTACCCGTGCCTCATCCCATGATCTCCATCCTGCTTCCTTCAGGTGTAAAAGTGGCCTATTGGCCGAAGGGCGTCCTTCTGGCTTTGGCTCTCCTGCGTCATGGGCTCTCTGTTATTAGGATGAGTGGTCACTGCGCACCCAAGATTCAATGGATTTCCTCTGTTTCCGGTTTCTGTAATATAGTGTTTTTTTTTTTTTTAATTTTTATTATGGGTGTGAGTTATCAGCCCTCTGCCCAACCCCCAACCTGGAGGACCAGGGGATCACTCTTTGTCTGGTCCCTACCCTTCGACCTGTTCGGCATGGGTGTCCCTACCAGGAGTCTTACAACTCCAGCCAACATAGCTCTAGGGGTCACTAGAACACGCAAGCCATACCACCACTACAAGGTGGTGATCCCAGTGGTATGGCCAAAGACATGCAGGTTAGGCTAATTGGTGGCTCTAAATTGACTGTAGGTGTGAATGTGAGGTGTGAATGGTTGTTTGTCTCTGTGTCAGCCCTGAGATGACCTGGCAACTTGTCCAGGGTGTACCCCGCCTCTCGTACATAGCTGGGATAGGCTCCAGCTTGCCTGCGACCCTGTCCAGGATAAGCAGTTACAGATAATGGATGGATGGATGGATGGATGGATGGATGGATGGATGGATAGTTTAACATGGCCTTGGGGGGGGAGTGTGACTGAGCACAATTCACTTATTATAGACCTAGTTGTTATTTTGAGTTGTTGAATTAAGTGTGCTCACATTTTGATGAAGTTGTGCTTGTCTCTAAAGATGACATGCCAACAAGTTAGTCAAATGAATATGCTGACAAGCAGTCAGCTCAGGCTTAATTCACAAGGATCCATTATGGATAGATTCTTGGAGAAATTAGATCATGGAGAAATATGGAGATTCCTTACTAGTTTTACTAGTGAATGGCACAAATGGTTGTGGTTTCAGTGTCAAGTAACGTTAGCCTGCAAATGCTGGCTGAAGGCTAACTACCCTTCATATGTTCATCTAGATACAATGTCAAGTATCCATTGTAAATTTGAAGTAAAGCACAACTTTACGTATATTCAACAGAACGAGATTGAACAATTTTTGAAGTAATATTATAACGATACTTTAAAAAAAATCTATGTTTCATTGTTTGGAACACACATGATCTTCAGAACAACAAATGAACCAAAATGTGGCACAATTTTAATTTGAGTATCTGAAATGCAAAAATTGATGACCTGAATAGATTTAATGGATTTCAAGGGAAGATGTCAAGAACAGGTACCAAGATTGGTGTTAATACACAAATATACTTATCGACTCGACTGATTCCCATGGTAGTCTACCGCTTTTGACAGGTGAATACCACTGATAGATTTTAGTTCTAAAAACTACTACATTACAAAATAAATAAACGAACACTGTTGGATTTGCTCTTCTGACCTCATTTCAGCTGTTTTCAGCACAGGGGATACAAGTATATGGCATCAAATAGTCATATTAAGTGAAGCTGAGAGCCAATGGAACAGTGCAGTGATGTTGACTCTAAATTGTATTGCTCTATCGTGCCATTCCTTTGGTTTTTGTTATAGTTCTGGCCAGTTGGCAATGAGCTCACGTTACAACAAATCACGTCAGTATGTGTAAAAACCAAACACATTTTGGTGATCGCAAACAATGAAGACACCAGAAGAAACAAAAAAAGATTCACAATGACAAGAAGTTCAAGGCGACTTGGTTGTTGGATCATCCCTGTAATAAAGTATTGAGGCAAGGTGAGGAGTACGTTTGTCCGATTTCTCGATCAATTTTCTTCAAATATGGTGCTCAGAATGCAGGAGCATGCACCATCTTACTTTTTTTTTTTTGTGTATTAGACGTAAACTCTTTTGAATATCAAATGTCAATTCAGGTCTAGTTTGAGTTTGTGTGCCTAGAAATAAATGCGAAAATTAACTACTTTTAATGGAAAATGATAACTTCGTCCAGTCTGTTACTTAACTAACTTCATTTTATTGATAAAGGTACTGCAGGGAATACCACTTTCAAGTGAAGAAAAAAAAAAAGCATTGGATGCTTTAGCTAGGACATTTAGCATTAATATTTATCTCACAAGCTAACTTTTTGCTACATTTGGGTCATGGAGGCAGAGGTGTTTTTTTTTATTATTATTTTTTTTATCCAACAGTTTTCATGCCCTTTTTTTTATTTACTTCATACAATATTTCCCAGTTAATACTGTTTAACTAAACAGTATTTGTCTAACTAGGTGTCTCTGTTTTGGTGTCTGTGTTTATCTGATACTGGAGTGAACAAGACATGAATCCCAAGATGACATTCTCCTGTACAGTTATTTTTGACTTTGGAAATAAGTAGAAAACAACAGGTGTCCTTTTCTGAGAGTACCAGACACGTCTTTTGATTTTTGGAGCTTTAAATTCAGCCCGTGTCCACGGGAAATGGGAGTGTGCTTGTTGAAAGCTTGCTAAGGCTACACAGCATGAAAACAGCCTGATACTGGCTGCGCTTTGACAATTATTACATCATCCTCAATGTCCTACAGACATGCTAGCTGGTGTATCATGCAAAATTTCAGGCTCATGGGTGGTTAATTATTTAAACCTTCAAAGTGAACATTTTCAAGAGATGAAGGAAAAATAACTGTACACTAATCAGCCATAACATTAAAACCTAATAACATTACTGCATTAATGTGTGGGTCCCCCTTGTGCCACCAAAACAGCTCTGACCTATCAAGACAGGGACTCCACAAAACCTTTGAAGGTGTGCGATGGTTTCTGGCACCAAGACGTTAGCAGCAGATCCTTTAAGTCCTGTAAGTTGCGAGGTGGGGCCTCCATGGATCAGACTTGTTTGTCCAACATATCCTATAGATGCACGATTGGATTGAGATCTGGAGGCCAAGTCAACACCTTGAACTCTGTCATATTCCTCAAACCATTCCTGAACAGTTATTTTCAGTGTGGCAGGGAGCATTATCCTGCTGTGAGAGGCCACTGCCATTAAGGAATATTGTTGCCGTGAAGGGGTGTACTTGTCTGGAGCAATGTTTAGGTAGGTGGTATGCTTACCTCCTTCCCATAATGCATCCTGGTGCCAACTCTTTCCCAGGTAAGTGACACACACACACACCTGGCTGTCCACATGATGTAAAAGAAAATGTGATTCATCAGACCAGGCCATCTTCTTCCATTGCTCCATGGGCCAGTTCTGATGCTCATGTGTCCATTGTAGGTGTTTTTGTCCATGGTCAGAGATCAGCATGGGCACTCTGACCAGTCCCGATGCAGCCCCATACACAGCAAGCTGCAATGCACTGTGTGACACCTTTGTATCATAGCAAGCATTAACATTTTCAACAATTAGTGCTGCAGTAGCTCTTCTGTGGGATCAGATGAGACAGGCTAACTTTCACTCCCCACACACATCACTGAGTCTTGGGTGCCAATGACCCTATCACCAGTTCATCAGTTGTCCTTTCTTGGGCCACTTTTGTTGGATACTGACCACTGCATTCTGGGAACACCCCACAAGATGTGCCATTTTTGAGATGCTCAGACCCAGTCATATGTCTGTGAAGGTTCTTAGTCTTCCAGGTCATCTTAAACTGTAGGTGCTAAAGAAGGCAACTGGACTTGCTTGAAATTTTTGAAGACGTTTCACCTCTCATCCGAAAGGCTTCTTCAGTTCTGTCTGACTAGTGGGGAGTTCCAGGTATCTCTCTGATGGCAAAGAGGGTCAATTACCCACAGATCACCATAACAACCCTCTAGGCTGCTAATGCTGTTCACACCTGGCCTCCAGTGACCCCAACACCTACAGGATGACTGAATGCATCAATGTGACTGCAATGACTCTCCCTAGGTTTGCTTTTGGTCCACTTGAGGATAAATATCTGGAACTCCCCACTTGTCAGACAGAACTGAAGAAGCCTTTCGGATGAGAGGTGAAACGTCTTCAGGAATTTCAAGCAAGTCAGAGTCGCTCAGATCCTTACACTTGCCCATTTTTCCTGCTTCCAATCCATCAACTTTGGTAGCTGACTTTTTACTTGCTGCCTAATACAGTATATCCCACCCCTTGACATCAATGTTCTTCACTTCATCTGTCACTGGTTTTAATGTTATGGCTGATTGGTGTAAGACAGTGCACCATTACAAGAACGAAACATAGCCAGGGTAAGAGTATACAAGAGTTGACAGACAGAAATGAAAAACTTATTGGGGGGGAGGCAACTTTCAAGTTCTTAAAGTGCACCTGACAGCAAAATTATGCTCTAAAATAGGTTTCTGTAATAAAACTACAAACTCCACTGATCACTTTCATGATGGAACTAACCACCAACAGAACGAAACTGTTTGTGCGCAGTTGCATCAATCTGGCCAAGCACCAAGCTGCTGTCAGTGGCTGCCATATTTGCCGTGACATCACATGCAGAACGACTGCTCTGCCTTCAAGGCAGCTATGGCCGATGAAACAGAGCGATTTTCTGACCAGTCTTCAGAAACTGAGGCCCTTTCTGAGTTTGACATTGGACATGTCCGATTACATGAAGACGAAGCAGTAGGTGGCATTTTGCCTTATCATTTTGAGCCGTATCTGGATGATTTGCCTGCAGAAGGCAGTTCAGTAAAATTGGAAAGATATTGGTAGATTTGAACTTCTGGGATCAATAACTCTTAAGTGAAACGTTGTTAAAACACAAAACACGCATATTTTCAACCGTAGTAAGATAGACAACGAGCTACAACCTAACGTTCATCAAAACGAGCCATCCTCGGAGCCACACCAAGAACATTAGTGTTTACGTGCAGCCGGCTGTGAGAGCAGCGCGCAGGGACCGTCTACAAAGTGCAACACCGAAAAGAGACATTACAAAAAATATTCAATAACTTCACTATGATACAGTGTAGTGTCACCAAACTCACTACACACTTCATTGATCTCCTACAGATTACACTACAACACTTATTTGGACAAATAATGCATTTGTCATAATTTCTGGGAATTTTTAATGGGAATATTAATCAATAACTTCACTATGATACAGTGTAGTGTCACCAAACTCACTAAACACTTCATTGACCTCCTACAGATTACACTACAACACTTGGTTTGAAAGAAAGGCATTTTTCATAGTTTGGGGGAAATTTTATTAGGAATTATATTCAATAACTATTACAGTGTAGTATCATAAACCTCAGGTCAACCACTCCTGTTACCTCCTTGGTACTACAACAATTAGTTTGTGAGAGATGGCTTTAGTATAATTTGGGGTATTTCAATTTTGTTACATGTGAGAATGGTGTGGTTGCCTAATTGCCACTACCATGAACCAATCATATCAATCGTATCATAGTGAAGTTATTGAATATTTTTTGTAATGTCTCTTTTCGGTGTTGCACTTTGTAGACGGTCCCTGCGCGC
>JANZLB010000016.1:16797999-16808289 GCA_026167865.1 Notarius quadriscutis
TAAAGTCTTTAATTTTCTGTAAAGCTGCTTTGCGACAATGTCTGTTGTTAAAAGTGCTATACAAATAAACTTGACTTATCTTACTTAGGCCATGCACTGTTTAATGCTTAAATATACAACAAATTTTAAAAACACTATTGTGGTTGAACAATAAAAGAGATGACTAAATAAAAGTGGAAATGTTAGCATTTTGGACTTGGATCATCAAAAATAAGAAATTATTTAAGTAAGACCATGGACAGCTGGCTGATCCACATTTGTTTTGGGTTTTTTTTCCATAAAACTGCAGCTTTTATTTAAACAGATTACAAGAATATTCTATTTCTTCTCTTCTCTTGGCTAGTATTTAACAGTTAATGACATCGGCCTTTTAATAGAAGCCCATTTGCTACAAGAGATGATAGGCTTTATAAGGGGATATTTTCAGCAGACCACACTTTCTTGTCATTAATCACTGGGAGTATTTGAGAAATTCGGATATTATTAATGCGCTCTTGCATGCTTGCAGAGTGAAATGGCATGTTGCTGTGATGATTTGTAATGGTCAAGGTGTGGGGATGAGATATTCATGGAGCAGTTTTATTAATGCAGAAGGCACACACTTTATCACCTATACTGCCTCAGCTGCACTCAAATGCAAAAGGCAATGCCAGGTTAACAGAAATTGAGAAAACTTGTCCATGTGTCTGTGTGCTTTGTACTTAGGTTGGTCCACAGTTATATATGTTTGCTTTCTATGACAATTTGTGCAAAGGTATTTGCATACCGGACTGCTCTGATGACTAATTTAAGAGTAGGTATCATCTCCTCCATCAGGATGTCAGGAGGGAAGCCCTTCTCTTCAGGGGTGGGGTCTGGCAGCCCAGCTGTATCTAAAAAAAACAAAACAAAGGTCAACAGTTCATACATATGTATAAAGTATAAATACTTAATATTTCAGAAGCTACATTCATATATGATATATGTCATATTAGCTACCTGTTTATGTTTAAAAGAAAACAAGTCTGAAATACACTTTAGGATACAAGATGAAGCCTTATTCAATGCAATACAGATGTGATTGCTGAAGTTGACACACTGCAACCCTGCTATAACAATCTCCTTAGGGGATGTCTGAATACTTTGTTATACCGAAAAGTTCGTAATACTGAAATGGACCCACTTGTCACACCAAACACTCCTTGTAAAACAATACTAAATGTGTTTAATTTAAATTTACACTTAATTTTAAATTTACACTTAAATTTACAAAGTAAAGGAAATAAGTCACTTTTTTTCTATGTGTCATGTAAAGGAGGTGGATGGGTGGATGTAATTGCAGAAAGCTTGATTATTTACAAACAGACAGGCAAACAGATCCAAAACATAATCCAAAACAGAGTGAGGAAACAGGCAAAGATCATGCAAGGTACAAACAGAATAGCCGAGGCAAGAATGAAAGGCAAAATCCAAATATACAAAACAAAGTCAAAACAAGAAGGGCTATACAGAGACACAAGTTACAGTGCGTATACTTCGTAAAGTCTGTGTGTTTTCAGAGTCCTTATAAGCACACGCTGTGATTACACTCTGATCAGCAACAGTTGCATGGAAGTTAGTCCTCATGAGCTTGAGCGTGGCATGCATGTGAGTAGCAGTTCAAGGCAAGCTGCTGCACGTGCATGTGACACAACGTCATAAAAACAATACGAATGTTATTTCAGTTTAGTATACGCATACTTACCAGCCCTCCCGATTTCGGCGGGAGGCTCCAGATTTTAGCCTCCGTCTCCCGCCTCCCAATCATATTTGTTAAAAACTTGATAATCTCCCGCTTTTGGGAAATCCCCACTGCCAAGTTAAAAATACTCCCAATTATGTCCAATCAGAATCGTATGAGAAACACTGCTGACATCAACTGATTTTTAACCAATCAACAACCAGAATGACAGTCACTTCCGTAATGTAGGATTCACCCAGGCTGTCCGACATTTTTTACAAGCAGTTATTCATCATGGCCATTCATTCATGGCGCCCTGACCAGAGAAGTTCTCCAGTAGGTTTCTGAGTGCAAAGGTTTCCTGCTTCAGTATTTGTTATACTTCACGACTCTTACAGGAGCTACAGAGGAGCAGAAAACTGCACAGTTCATCAACCTCCTCATAGGCAAGGCTATGAAGTGGGCTAGCACTGTTTGAGAGTGTCGTGGTGAGCACACTTCTTCCTATGATCATTTTATTTAACTTTTTAAGTGAGTATTTGATCATCAAACTGAGGGTGTTGAAGTAGGTGAAAAACTACTCACAATCCAGTAGGGGGATAGGATAGTGGCCGAGTATGCCCTAGAGTCCCGTACGCTAGCGGCTGGAAGTGGGTAGAATGAACCAGCTCTGAAGGAGCTCTTCCAACAGGGACTATGTCCAGAAGTACTCACAGAGCTGGCATGCCGTGATGAGCAGCTCGCTCTCAACTCCCTTACTGACCTGGCTATCTGGCTAGATCATCGAATTAGCAATAGACCCTCATTACAAATTGTGGACTGAACTCCAGTCAGTCCACAATCCCCACAGTACCCGACTCCTATCGAGATCTCCCATACTTGCTTACAACACTCTGAAAGAGACAGAAGGCACCGTGAGGGGTTGTGTTTCAACTGCGGTGAACCAGGCTAGCACTTCTAGCTAAGTGCCCAGACCATCCACCAAATCCCAGAAGGGAGGGTGTCCCCAGGAGAGAATCAAGTCCCGCCAGCCTGGTGAGTCCTGAACCCACTTCCACATCACACTCACTAATGCTTCAAGTACTTTGAAAGCTCCCAGATGCAACCCATGTTCTCTCTGCCCTCACAGAGTTGGGGGCAGAAGGCAATTTTGTCAACCTCGAGGTATAACCTGCCCACAGAGGAGCTCCAATGACCTGTGAATCTCAGAGCCATTGACGGGGGTCCAATTGGTGAAGGGCTTGTCACAACCCACACTACCCCACTTGAAATCCAGGTTGGAACCCTTCACATAGAACACTTCACCTTGTTAGTCACCTGTACATCACAGCATGCCATAGTTTTAGGTTTTCCTTGGCTTCAGCTCCAAGATCCCCTCATCTCCTGGAAACACTGAGAAATTCTACAATGGTCACCCTCTTGCTTCCAGAACTGTTTACAACTTCTGCAAGTCACCTGATTGTTTTAGGGACAAAAATTCCTTAAATTCACATCCGTTGAGAGTCCCTTACCTGGAGGTATCAAATAGATTCCTGCTTGGTATCATGAATTTAAGGAAGTGTTCAGTAAAGGAAGGGCCAGTGGCCTGCCCCCCCATCGACCCTATGATAGTGCCATCAATCTTCTCCCAGGCATGACCTCTCCTTGCAATTGTATATATTCACTATCCATCACTGAAAAAGCCACCATGGAGGAGTATGTGCAGAAAGCTCTACAACAGAGGTACATCCCCAACCTCAGTGAGCTTTTTTTTTGTGGAAAAGAAAGGCGGGGGGGCTTCACCCATGCATTGACTACAGAGGTCTCGATCAAATTACCGTAAAGTATCCTTATCTGCTTCCCAAGGTACCCTCTGCTCTAGCTCTAGAGCAATTAAGGACAGCTCAAGTGTTCAGCAAATTAGACCTGAGAAGTGCATATAATTTGGTAAGAATTTGTGAGGGAGACAAGTAGAAGACTGCCTTTAGCAGTACGTCAGGGCACTTTGAATATTATGTAATGCCATATGGGCTTTCTTGCACTCCCAGCATCTTCAAATGCCTTGTTAACGATGTCCTCAGAGACATGCTGGGATGATACCTGATAGCATACATAGGTGATATCCTGATTTACTCCCCAGATTAAACTATCTACCATGAGCATGTCTGATCAGTGCTAACCAGGCTCCTAGAGAATCACCTATATGTCAAAGCAGAAAAATGCAAATTTCACGTCACTCAGATCTCCTTCCTTGGTTATATCATCAGTTTGGAGGGTGTGAGCATGGATACCAGTAAGGTCTCCGCAGTCACCTCCTGGCCCACACCTACTACAGTTAAAGAACTGCAATGTTTCCTGGGATTCGCAAATTTCTACTGTCGCTTCATCAGAGGTTTCACCATGAGAGCATCACCGCTCACTACCCTGCTGAAGAAAGGTCCAAAACATCTCCAATGGAACCAAGCCGCCAAAGAGGCCTTTAAACAGCTTAAGGCAACCTTCATGTCAGCCCCCATTCTCAAGCACCCAGATCCAACCAAACCCTTCACAGTGGAAGTTGATGCTTCAGAAACTGGAGTGGGAGAGGTCTTATCACAGCACTTTGGAGAAAAGCCCAAGTTACATCCAGTGGCCTTCTTTTCAAAGAAACTCACCCCAGCCAAGCAAAATCACAATACTGGGAACTGGGAACTTCTAGCCATCAAACTAGCCCTCGAAGAGTGGAGACATTGGCTTGACAGAACCACACACCCTTTCATGATCCTCACAGATCACAAGAACCTGGAGTACTTGAAAACAGTGAAACAGCTGAATCCTCATCAGGTGGGGTGGGTGCTCTTTTTTATCTGGTTCCAATTCACTCTCTCATATCATCCAGGCACCAAAAACACTAAGGCCAGTGCCCTCTCCAGAATCCACACCATCTCTAGCAACAACCCAGAGCCAACTCCAATCCTGCCACCCAAATGCTTTGTTCATGCTATTACATGAGGTGGACAAGGAGATAGCACAAGCCTAGCCCTGCAATCTTCCTGAAGCCTGTCCTCTTGGTCTCATGTATGTCCCTCCCCAATTTCAAGGTTGACTCATCACTTGGGTTCACACATCCCCAGCCACAGAACACCCTAGCAGTCAACGAACATATCAACTCATTTGAAATAAGTATTGGTGAGAGAACATGGTCTCAGAGGTCAACGACTTTGTTTCCTCCTGTTCCACTTTGCACCCAAGCCAAGGTACCCCAGGCTTCACCCACTGGAAAGCTCTGCCTGCTCCCAATACCCCAAAGACCCTGGTCATATATCGCCATCAACTTCATCACGGACCTGCCCAAGTCTCAGGGCAACACCGTCGTCATCCTAGTACTTATCAATTGCTTCTTCAAGGCATTAAAACTCATTCTCCTGCCTGACCTGCCCACAGCCTTTAAGACTGCTGAACTCCTGTTCACTCATGTTTTCAGATACTACAGAATCCCAGAGGATATTGTCAGTGACTGGGGTCCTCAGTTCACATCCAGAGTTTAGACCAAGTTTATGGATAAGCTGGGGGTCTCCATAAGCCTAACCTTGGGGTATCATCCTCAGTCTAACGGCCAAATGGAATGAGTCAACCAGGAAGATGGGTGTTTTCTCAGAGTATACTACATGGAAAACCAGAAGGATTGGGCGCAGCACCTTTCCTGGGCAGAATATGCCTAGAACTCCCTAAAACAATCAGCCACTCAGCTAACACTCTTTCAGTGCATCTTTGGTTATCAACCACCTCCATTTCCATGGGACAACTCACCTACACAGATCTTGCTAGTAGATTCCTGGTTTAGGAGGAGTGAACAAGTGTGGAAGGGAGTTCACCAGAGGCTAGAACTGGTAACCAGCAAAGATAAACAATATGCAGATAAACACAGAGGGGAAACACACAAATATTCCTGGGTGACCAAATATGGATGTCTACAAAGGACCTATGAGACCCAATCTCATGCTAAAAGCTTCAGGCCCGATACACTGGCCCATTCCAAGTCCTCCATAGAATCAGTGAGGTGTCATACAATTTAGAGCTCCTACCACACTCCCAGATGTCACCCACATTCCATGTGTCATGCCCGCCATCCAGAGTCCCTTGGCAACAAATACCAACAAACTGCCTTCCCCCTCTCAAAATTGAGAGAGACCCAATATACCAAGTGCACAAGGTCCTCAATTCCTGACATAAATAAGGTCAGCTGGAGTATCTGGTGGACTGGGAGGGGTATGGCCCAGCAGAACGCAGCTGGGTTAACTCTAAGGACATCTTAGACCTACTCCTCACCCAAGAGTTCCACACAGAACACCCTGACAAGCCAGCACCCAGAAGAAGAGGCCATCCCAAAAAGGAGACTGCTCCCAGAGTGAGTGCCTCCGGGGGGGGGGGCTTCTGTCAGTAATAGTGTTGAAAAGCCAAGTTTGGAGCAGCCGCCAAATATGGCCATTCCGGACTCCATTTCCCAAGGGCCACAGCACCCCTCGTTTCCCAAATACTGGGAAGTGCACCTGTTTCCATTATCCCAGTAATCACCCCTCTATATAAGCTCAGCAAACACTTACTCCAGTTGTGAAGTATCGTTCTATGTCCTTGTGTCTGATCATACCAAGCCTTGTTTATTGTTTCTGACTCCCGGTGACTTTCACCCTGCTTTCCATTGTTCATTTGACTTTGTATTCCCACCTGACCTCTGAAATACTGTTTGTACATCGACCTTGCCCGACCCTGACTACATCTTTAGTTTGCTGATTACGATTTGGTTTCCAGTTTGCAACGCATCCGCTCTCCCCTGTGCCCGCATCTGTAAGTGCTTGCACCCTGACAAACAGAACCATGGCTCATTGGAAATGTATAACTGGCTGTTGGTAATTTTAACTACCACTATTAACTTTTTGAAAAAAAAAAAAGCATTACCTTAAATGTACCAAAATTCATACAAGATGAAAATTAATTTTCAATTAAATTTGTTTCACAATGAATTGAAATATGAAGCACAGTGGTTTTAAACATTGGTTTTAAACAGTATTATAAACATTTGGCTCTAACTGATCAACTGTTGAAACTTTAGACTTTTAAGCTTTTTAGGATACATTTTTTACTAAGTTTTAAAAAGCAGTTTCTGAAGAGACATACAATTTGTGCGGCAGGGCTGTCTACATGCTCCAGAAATTGTGTGTGTGTGTGTATGTACCCTCTGAACTCTGTCTCAGAGAGTAGGCTTTCATTCTGAATGCAGTTCTGAATCTCTCCCTGTTGCTGAAGCCAGCAGGTTTTGCTTCTTTAGATGGACTCTCCTCAGCCACCTCTGCTGGTCCACCATTCCCTGCTCCACTCCCAGGATTTCCAGCAGGCATCATAAGCCAGCCTCTCACTGAAGATGGCCTTGGTGTGGGCAGCCGCACACGATCCAACAGAGTCAGCTTCTGACTGAGACACAGAGAGACACAGCACTGTTTAATCTCCTACCACAGGGCCTGGTAATGTTTCCTCTGCTCTGGTATGCTCATGAAAAGAAGGTGAGACAGAGAAAGTGCAAGAGAAAAATCATCACAGAAAGAAGTAAATATTCTGTAGTAGAGAGAATAGGGACCTGCAATCATATTTTTAAGGATTCCTACTCTTAATTATGAAGAATGTTGAGTGATTGTTGAGAGGTTTTGCACCGTTATGTGACCCGATAGCAATGGTAACAAGGGCGCCATGACAGGGGGCATGCTTCAGTGCTTCATTCAGCTGAGTTAGTTGTTATTGATCAGTATGCGAAGGTTTTGCTGAATTTTTGGATTTGCAAATCGTTTCAAGCAAAACAATGACATCAGATTTTTTTTTAACTTTCCAAAAGTAATTCATTATCGGGGGAAAATTTTTGAGAAATTTCTAAACATAGAAAGGAAAACTGGGGGAAAAACATTCAGCAGGACTCGGTGTTGAAAGGAGAGGTCAAAAACTATATGGTATGCTCACTTTTTTCCACAAAGGTAAGAATTTAAAAAAGTTATTTCACAACTGCAGCGCGGTGCTCATTCCTATACAGTGATGTGAACATGAGCATCAACACAGCAGCTCTGCACAGCATAAACTTCACCAGGACTTAAAGTGCATTTACATTCAGGGATCCTTCAGCGCACATTGTGCACGTGCTTGGGACCTAGTCATTATGGGAAACACCTGATGCTGATTTGAGTGCAATCAGCACACGGTTTTCACAGAGACTTTGGGAAGTATTCTGTCAGGTACAGTATATGACGGTAGATGGGTCTAAGTGAAGGAAGAGTGTTTATTAGCAGGTGTGATATTTACAAAAACAAAATACAAACGAAACCGAAAGCAGTCATAAACATAGCTAGAAACAAATGTGACAGTGCTAATGATAATACTTCGCAAAGCTTCTATAACCTTAAATGCATTTGCTGACTGCACTCAAATCATCATCAGGTGTTTCCCATAATGTCTGGGTCCCAAGCACGTGCACAACATGCACCGAAGGATTCCTGAATGTAAATGCACTTTCTAAGTCCCCATGAAGTTTAGGCTTTGCAGAGCTACTGTGTTGATGCTCATGTTCACTTCACTGTATAAAAATGAGCACCACGCTGCAGTTGTGAAATATACTGTATACTGTATATTTTTTAATTCTTACCTTCGTGGAAATGAAGTGAGCATACCATCGGGCTTTTGACCTCTCCTTTTGACACTGAGTCCCGCTGAATGTTGTTTCCCCATTTTTCCTTCTAAATTAAGAAATGTATCTAGTTTTTTCCCCTGATAACGAATTACTTTTGGTATTACTCTTGAGGTTTCTTCCTTGTGTCGTCTGGGGGGGTTCCTTGCCACCGTCACCACAGGCGTGCTCATTGGGGATAGATTAGGGATAAAATTAGCTCATATTTTAAGTCATTCAAATAGTCGTTCACCACGGAACCCATCCTCATTTGGGCAACAACAGACAACATGACTATTACGTTAACAGTCCTAACATAAAGTAGGACTATAGTAACAGATACTATGAATTCCATGACTTCCCCCGTTCATATGTATTTACATATTGTGCATTTAGCACTCAGAACTCTTTCACTATGAGCGCTTTATAAGTATTTTGTTGTTGTTGTTGTTGTTACAGGAAATGTCAGCTAAAGAAAGCTGTAGTAGCAACATCTTCACAGTAATATTGGACATTTCTAATGGAAAACTACGTGTTTATGAGATTTATGACTTTTTAAATGAATTCCTAAATCGATTTTATTTGTAGTTATTATACTACACCACAGCGCTGTTGAATACTGGACTCTGATTGGTCAGAAGAAGAAGGCGTTGATTAATTCTCTATAACAGCAGCTCTGACAGTAGTGCAGCTGCTGTGATAAATCACAGGTTTATATGAACACTCTCGTTCTTCTACATTACCCTTTCTATAGTCACAGCTCATTCATAGGGACTCATACAATGAACGTACAACATAAAGTGGTTTTAAAAATCATTGATATGGTGAAAAATTTTTTAAACTAAGGAGATGCTTATTTAACATTTATGGAAGGAGTCTCCAGTGTCGGTGTCAGTGACAGTGTTTCCCCAATCGAGGGATCATAGAGGCCCTGGACTGGACTCTGATGGACGGGATGATCTTTGACCCCTATTTCATCAACTCGTGTAGTGTTCACTACTTAGCAACTTCTTGCTTAACGACTTCCTCAGATTTTACAGCGACACACCTGTAACATTTAGACACAGGCCCAAAATAGTCAGGACGTCACCTCTGAATTTGAAATGTGATTTTTTTTTTTTTTTAGAAATGTTTATTACAGAAACCGATCCAAGCACGCAATGTTATTCTGAAACTGAAACCACTTATTCAATGAGGAATTTATAGTATCCGCCTGTGTTTTAATCCTTAATAACCTTATTAAATACCTGCATGTCTGAGCATTTTGCAGAATAAGGTATAATTCTGCTGGATGATTTCTCGATAACAGTTGAATCTAAACTGATCCAAACATGATAATATTCATATTCATGATTCACACAGTTCACTTGTCTCATAAAAATGAAATAACGATCATGAAAAGAGGGAAAAAATCGAATAGATCGGAAGACCCATAACTTTCACAAGACACCTTTTTCTTCTAAATATCATAGTTTGTGATAAAAATATTTTTGTAATACACGTGGAAAGCATTCATTCGAAAGTCTTGATGAATTAATGACTTGTTATCTGTAAAGTGGTGCGATGTCATTAGTGTAATGTGGGCGAGTCACATGATCTGAGCAGGTCAATTAATCAGATGGTCAAATCAGTTTTACCGAGGCTGAACTTATTACCGTTCCTCTCAGTAACATTTCCACGTGATACTGTCTGAGATGAGTGACAGGAATGAAGATGGACAAGATCTAAACCATCATCTCACAGGATTTGTGCCTGAGGAGAGAAACACATCACACTCTGCTCAACGGGGAATTGACTGTGGACAGATGGAACGGATCTGATTGACCTGGAATAGGTTGGTTCTTAACAAGTGCTAAAAACCTACACACACACACTTACACACACACACACACACACACACACACACACGCACACACACACACACACACGC
>JANZLB010000016.1:17032455-17043305 GCA_026167865.1 Notarius quadriscutis
CCTAGTCTGAATCTTCGCTTCATATATATTTTTTATTTTCAACTAGCCAGCCGGGCTGCCTAGTGACAGGAATTACCTGCCAAATGACAAATTAAGTCGCCTCGGGCGACCGGACCACCGCGAATTTCGAGCCCTGCATCGTAACTGTCTGTCGTATCTGTCAGAAAGTGGTGAAGAATGTTGATCACTGTTTCCCAAAGACCAAGGTGACGTGTCTGCCTTGAACCGATGTCTGCCTTACATTACTTTAGTAGCAGTAAGTTAACATTAATTCGTGGGTGAGTTTTTCTCAATATGCTGACTGTAAATGTATATTAAATTAAATATAAATTAATTAAATGTACATTTTACTGGACATTAAAACAACACTGGAAACTTTTGTGTGTATGTCCCCTGCCTATCCCACCCTTATGAGCTTTGGAGGACCTATTTCACACCTTGTTTTACCAGCCAAAATGTAACTGCTTGACTAATGGATATTTATTCACTTAATGAATACCTAGCAATACATCCAAGTTGGAATGAATCAACATTTATGTTAAGTTCCATGTACTTATATACATACTATATAAATTCACTGATACTTCTCATTCTAATTCCAGAGACGCTCGTCAAGGCAAGGTGATGATGCTTATTTTCATGCAGTTATATGCTAAGAAAAACAGCGTATGAATATTATATTCCATTTCTTTCAGGTCCCCTATATGGACTAAATACCACAAAATACTACACACTGGACTTTGATATCAAACTGCTTTGAAGATTTTTACATTAGCTCCCCCCTAAATTACACAGAAATACAGTATATGATAAGGCTTATGCTTGTCTTGGAGAGATGTTACAGAGATGTTATATTTGGCCTTATGTATGTGTGTTATGTATGTGTAACTGCCTATTTATTTCTTAATATTTTTACATTCTCATTTCCAACACTGATAACTGCTAATGATGAGAAATTTGCTTATATTTTTTGTAGATCAAGCGTTTGAACAAGGTTTACGGCAGAGAACAGGCACCCAACGGAGAGACAAGTCTACCATTAGTAAGTATCAACTGCGATATATAAGACAAGATATTAGTCAATGTTATCCACTATCCCTTACATTATGATGGAGATCTGTAAGTGTAGACAAATCTTTTAAAGCCTTGGTGGAAAAGTCGAAGTATTTTGCTCCAAGAGCTGGAAATACAAACAAGTCATCAGTTACAACTCACATGGGCCTCTCAGTTGGCTGTCTTTTCACACGTGACTTTTGCTACACTTCTGCCGCGGAAGATTTTCAAATGTGTGTGGTGATTTGTGTGCGTGTGATTCTTTTTCACATTTACAATCGATACAGACACAACTCTCCGCACAGATTTGTAAATAGTTTTACCGTGAGCCGAAGTCACGCTCCTTCCGGTGTGCCCCATGGGACCTTATTTCAGAAAAGGTTTGTATGGCAGTCAATGGTGAGAGACAAATTATTTCTTGAGCCTGTTTGAATTGAGCCGTGAATCACACATATGATGTTTGTCAATTTAAAAGATAATTTTACAAGTAAAGAAAGTCGTAGCTTGTCATAGATATAGTAAAGAACCATAATCATTAACAGCGACATAGCCGTTAGCTCGACACATAATGAGGGGAAAAGTATTAAAAGAGATGAAAATGACTTCAAGTCTGCTGTTGTTGAGAGCTGCAGCACTGTGAAAGAAGAGTTAGTCAGTTCAAGGGATAGTTCGGATCTTTTGACATGAAGCTGTATGACATCCTTATTAGCAGTGTCATGCATCAACAGTGACTTTCCCCCTACTGTGTCCTGTGAGCAGAGTTCCGGCCAGTTTGGTGTTGAAATGCCGCCTGCCAACCTATGCTGCCGAAAGCCGCGCCTGTTTACGGTGTGTTGTACTGCGCGCTGCCGACAGCTGCGCCTGTTTACAGTAAACAGGTGCGGCTGTCAGCAGCATAGGTCGGCAGTCAGCAGCGCGCAGTGATACGAAGGGAGAGAAAATAGCGCCAAGTGATTGTGAGGTCTGACTTTTTTGTGGACAACGGTTTTGTGATACAAATGTATTACTCTTTTGAATGCATATTGTTTTGAGAAGCAAAACGCTTTATTTTTGCGACCCCAGCCAACCAGCCGGAACTACGTATTTCAACACCAAGACCGGGCCGGAACTCTGCTCACAGGACGCAGTAGGGGGAAAGTCACTGTTGATGCACGACACTGCTAATAAGGATGTCATACAGCTTCATGTCAAAAGATCCGAACTATCCCTTTAAGTCCGTGAGAGCTGCTTGTAGGACTGGCTTTCTGTGAATGCTGAACAAGACAACGTCACTTATGTGAGTTGTCTTTATAATTACGTAATTACGTATTTTCACAGGCTTTTACTTCAATAGTTTTACAATAAACTTTGACTTCCCTGACTAGCAAAATTATCTTTTAAATTGACAACATCGATATACTGTATTTGTGAATCAAGGCTCAATTCAAACAGGATAAAAAAAATTGTCTCTTTCCATTAACAATACATACATACGTCTTCTCACTAATGAACAATCAGCGTTATCCTGTTTTTATTTCAGTCTGAAAGACACAAAATCCATTGCTAATTTTGTGTTTTAAAGAAACAAACTAAGTTTGTCTCTCACTTGCAGTTTTAAACAAACTAAATATGTTTGAAAGAAAAGAAGTTTGTTTGTCCTGCCAGAGGTGGGATTCAAACCCCATATCAGGTTTAATCAATTAAACCATAGGGTGTAGTGACACACTTATGGCTTTTATTTTAGAAAGTTGCAAAAGAAAAAAGAAAAAAAGGTCACACCCCCAAATAGCAAACTGCAAACTCCTCCTGGTTGTTTAAATAAATGATAAAAAAAAAAAATTCTACTTTTTATAGTAAGGACATTTCAGTAGATCTTACTTTTTCCTTTCCCCCACCACCAGATGCACCAAAGATCCAGCTGATTTCTGGCAATCTGTAGGAGGATTCTTCTTCTGCTACGTTGCACTGTCACTTCAGATTCATTGACCTTTTGTGGTATGTTTTGATTTTGCTTAGTGGTACACTGTATATTTAGGGTTCTAAATCAAGAATGTAATGCTTGTCCACAAATACTACAAATATTATCAGAACGACAGTATACAGAGCCCCCAAGGGTCAGGAGAATGATGTGGAAAACAAAACTGAAATGGAAAATACAAGCTAAAAAACAACAGACCACAACCCCCTCAGCCCAAAAGCTCTCCATCTGTTTCAAAGGTGAGATCGTACCGTTAACAGAGAAGATACACATATGGAGAAATAGAATTTTTAGTATTTCATTTCCTCCTGAGGGGCTCTGAAGAACTGTTTGTGAATAATTGGTTGATAATGTAAATGTACAACTCAATAGATTAAATCAAAGGGGTTTTAGAATCAACAGTGGTGTGTATTTTATTTGTAATTAAGTTCAAGTTGAGAATAATTAACAATGAAAATATTTAGGGTTTTTGTTTGGCAGTCGTACCTGCCAGTCATACAGTTTTTAAAGGTGGTTTTTAAGGTGTATTAAAGGAGTTTGATCATAATAATTTAGCAAAAATCTATAGAATAACAGTATTTTTCCGCAGAACTCTTAGCATTGTCACTTTATTAAAAGTGTTTGATTGTAATAATTTAGGAAAAATCTGTAGAGTAACGGTATTTTTCTGTAGAACTTTTAGCATCATCCCTTTATTAAAAGTGTTTGATTTTAATAATTTATGAAGAATCTGTAAAATAAAGGTATTTTTCTGCAGAACTTTTAGCATTGTGTCTTTATTAAAAGTGTTTGACTGTAATTAGGAAAAATCTGTAAAATAAAAGTATTTTTCTGCAGAACTCTTAGCATTGTTACTTTACTAAAAAAGTGTTTGATTGTAATAATCTATGAAAAATCTGTGAAATAACGGTATTTTTCTGTAGAACTCTAAGCATCGGCACTTTATTTAGTGTTTGATCGTAATAATTTAGGAAAAATCTGCAAAATAATGGTATTTTTCTGCAGAACTCTTAGCATCAGCACTTTATTTAAAGTGTTTGATTATAATAATCCATGAAAAATCTGTGAAATAACGGTATTTTTCCGCAGAACTTTTAGCAGTGTCACTTTATTAAAAGTGTTTGATCGTAATAATTTAGGAAAAATCTGTAAAATAATGGTATTTTTCTGCAGACCATTTAATGAAAATTTCTGTAAAAGTAATGTTTCTGGACTTAATTTGAATTAGGATAGTTTACCTTAATTTTATGGTTTTTGTTTGGCAGCCGTAGCTGCCAGTCATTGACTGACTGTTTTTTGTACATTTTTTTTTTTTTAATTACAGTGTTGGATTTGCTCTTCTGACCTAGCTTCAGCTGTTTTTGGCATGGGGATACAAGTATACAGCATCAAGTAGTCATTTAAGGGAACCCGAGAGCCAATGGAATGGCATGATAATGATGTTGAACCTAAATTGTATTACTCTAACGCACCATTCCATTGGTTCTTGTTATAGTACTTGGCAATCAGCAATGAGCTCACATGTTACAACAAATCACGCCAGTATTTGTAGAAACCAGACACACTCTGGTGATCCCGGGCAATGAAAACTCCAGAGGGAAAAAAAAAAGATTCACTATGACAAGTTCAATGCAACTTGGTCATTGGCTCATCCAGCATTGAAGCAAGGTGAGAAGCATGTATTTTGTGAAGTACGTTGGTCTGAGTTCCCAATAAATTTTCTTCAAATATGGCACTTGGAATTCAAGATAATGCACCACTGCCCCCCCCAAATTAATAAATAAATATAAATAATATGGGTGAGCATGCCTCCAGACCCCCCTAGAAGGGCATGACTGTGCTGCGCAGCCTGATCTGTACTGCTCTTAATTTTCTGAGGGTTGGCAAATATGAGTTATTGATCTGGAAAGTTTGAATCTGTGAATGTATTTCCAACTTTACCACAGTGAATGTAACTGGCTTTCCATTTGGAGGCAAGGTTGTTCCTTTAAATTTTCTGACCAGGGGTCTTCAGGTTTTTCAGTAACAAGACAAGCTGCATTTGTGTTGTTTTTTTTTTTTTTCTTATCAACTTGGAGAGAATAAAAAGAGGCTGGGGAGGGAATAGCTTTACATGAGATTGAGTTGAATGGAAACCTTTTTTTTATTTTGCTTTGTTGAAAACGGGTGTCAAAGAAGTGCATCATTTTTCTACATAATCTACTATTTGTTCAATGCAAGTGTTTCATCACTCAATGTACGTCTGGATTTTTCTAGGAAAAAAAATGATTCCATTCTAATTTATGTTGCATTATTAAGATTTTCATTTGCCTCACCCTCAGTTGTTATAAGGTAAGTAATAACTGGAACGTAAGGTATTAGATATTAAATACAGGTGTTATATACTGTAATTTTTTTTATTTTTATGGTTCAGGCTGACTCCATTTAATACAAGGTATTTATTACATGTTCTTTGTAAATTAGTAAAGACTATATAAAGACTTGTCACCTTTTTTCCACTTATGGGTGACAATGGCTAATTAAAGATAAACATCAACAGCATGATTTTCAGTTGGCACAAATGTATAATTTCAGTTTGGTAATACAAGTCTTGGTATTATCTTTTATACCTAAAAAAAATCACAGTGAGAAGTCGAACCATTCCCAAGATATGGCAGTTTATTGCTTGAAATTGTCAGGAGTGCAACACCTTGAAGCGTGACGGAAAAGATCATGTGTCAATTTTTTCATTGTATCCTACAATAAAACAGATGATGATACCAAGGGCTTAGGTTTGGTATTCAATTCAACAGTGGAATGTGAAAAATATATAAATAAATAACCTAAAGAAATAAAACAACAATCAAACAAAACCACTCACAACAAAAACAGTAAATAAAATACAATCTATGGCTCTAAAAAATTGCACTTAAGTAAATATTAACTTGATACAGGGTAATAAAAAGACATTCTTTTCTTCACAGGCAACATTCTACCAATCCAGTTTCTCAAAGATTAGTACCCAGATAAACAAAAAGTGCAAAGTAACAACGTATTGCCAGCTGTCATTTGGATAAAAGTAACAACAATTAGAATGAGATAACATGTAGGCAAGGGCGTAGGTTTGGTATTAACACTGGTGGGGACATAAACCCAATGCCAACCCCCAGTGGTGCCAACTTCAGGTCAACATTAGAGGGTCACAATATTTTGCTCCATTGTGTTCCACCAAGAGTATCCATCATCTCGCCAGAATTCAGACTTTTAAAATTTGCAGTTCAGAATTGTAGTAATTCATGACTAATTAATATGCAATTCATTTGATTAATTGCAAATCTTGCATGTGGTGATTTAACTCATTCTACCAATTTGCAAATGTGTTTTACAAGCGAATAACGTATTGACTGTCAGGAGGGAGTATGTTCCTTTCCCTCATAAATGGAAGTAAAACACACAGAGCCTTAAACACTGCATTACATGAGGCTGGCAGGGGGAGTAGGCTATCTTCTGTGTGATCTTTTTAACTAGTTTTAGAATGCTAGTTTAAGCTGATATGTGATTTGATCTAATGGTAAAACAGGATGAGGTCTCTAGAACTTTTTTGACATGTTGAAAGGTTACAATTTTACTTGGCAACAGAATGTACAGTATCTGAATTCTGATTGGTGGTTATATTATTGCCCTTTTTGTTGTTTTCTTGAGCCTGGAGAGGAGGCAGTGACAGGGGTCTGCTGAAGTGCAAATAGTGTTCTGGTCAAGGAAAATTGTGTAAAATGTATTTCTTCAATTCAGAACATGCTTAATGACTTCTTCTGTAATGTTAAATGAAACGAATGACAGACCAGGAGACTGGATAATAGACATATGAACTTTAGTTAGTGTATTATACTGCATTATACTTTCCTTTCCATTATACCTATACTTTTGTACTACATTATTCATTCAAGCCTATATCTAAACTACTGCTATATTCACACTTTCAACTCAAGTCCAGCTCTTGCATAACTCATGGCGGCGCCTCTCATTAGCACCAATGAACTGCTGGCATATGTTTAATGTCTATTATCCAACCAGTCCTGGTGGACATGGCACACAGCAACATGGTTCAGCCTCATCCGTGTCGTCATGGTTCTCAGCCAAGTTTTAAGTCTCCTCAGAGTGCTGAAACTTGTATCAGCTTCTGACGATGACACAGGGATAACTGACGAGAAAGCCTACCGCTTTCAAATGCAACCCCTCGAAAACCAATCAGTTCAGCTTATGTATTTACTTGGTATGTGACGTTTTCAAAAGAGAGGCAGGAGTAACCAAAAATTTCTGATCAAGAAGGCGGAGGCTGTTATGCTTATTACGTGAAAATTGTTTTATTTGATTAAAAGGTGTCTAGGCCACGAACCATGTCCACATCACCATCGGGGGGTTGTTTGTGTCGTTACACGAACTTGGTTAGGGCACTCTGCAGGTCATAACTGAAGCACTTCAAATTAAGGGTTAGCGGGCTGCTAAAGTTTGCAGGCACTTCACAAGCAAGACTAGGTGCAATATTAGCCAACATTAGCGCAATTTTATATGATTTTAATAATGTCTTTGTGACCTTAATGAACACCAGTTGTTGTCAGTATCAAGTGGGATTATTTACATGCCACACAAACTTAAACAGTCACATTCATATGTTGTCATTTTTATACACTGAATATGAACTGTTGTTAACGGACTCAATTTACAAGCTAATCTAACATTACATTCCTCAAGGACAGTTTGCTAGCTTGCTAACTAGCAGCCGGTCACTGCACTGCAACCGCACTTGCTAATTGACATGGTAGCCAAACCTGCTTGCTGTTTTCGCAACCAAGTCCCCCAGAGCAAATATTCATGAGCGAATTTTGCGTGGTGTTTCACCCAGTGGAAACCTACAGTGACCATTTGTGTACTATGCGCAGAGCGTGATTTATTTTTCAATCAGCAATATTGGTATGGACACATCAGCCTTTGTTTAATATTGGTAGGGACATGTCCATACCCAATTCTATGCCTATGAACCCACCATGTTCAACTCTAGCCTCAGGAGCAGAAGGGTTTGGTTGCTAGCGTGGTGGCATCACTCACAAGCTCTAAAGTAGTCATGGCAGCCACAATAAAAATGGTGATCACTAGAGTAGAATTTGATGGTGCAATGCAAACAATAATACCAAATGTTCTCTGTTGGTCACAGTTCACTATGCCTGTCCCATTGATATCAGTTAAAACACTATGCGCGGGTGTATGCTGCACAGCTGCTGAATGCAGACGCATTAGTGAGCACTTCCTATATTTCATTGCATGTTCTATGGACTTCATTAATCATTTTACTCCTAGCACTGGAGTAGTCCTACCAATCTACAGAAGCTGAACCCTCTGTAAAAGATTTGATGATTTGACTTATTTTGTATGCAAAACCAAGTGCGTGCTAGATGTATGCAAATTGGCTCTGCAGAATCACCCTTCCACTACCTGACAACTACCTCATACTGCTTCATTAAGTCCCTGAAATGCACTAGAATGCAAAGGACCTGCGTACGTAGACCTTGTATACCCTTGGTCATGGGGTTTGAGCTCATAAGTCAAGTTAAAGGAGGTGTACAGAAAAATAAAGATTTTAAACATATAAATAAATAACTTCGTCCCTAATGAGCAAGCCTGAGGCGACAGTGGCAAGATAACTTCTCAGCCAACATGAAGAAATCTTGAGGTACAAGACTCAAGGGAACCCATCCTCATCTGGGTTATGACGTATAGATAGCATGATTATAAATAACTTGCTTTTATAAGTGTGCCCTGTGGTTAAAAAGTGCAACTGAGTAATCAGGAAATTCAATATAGTTTTTGTTGAAGTTATCAACTATTCATTGACTTGAGTGCAAAACTGTTCATGACGCATGCAGTCCAAAAGTTATCATGGCAAATGTAGTCCTAAACTATTGTAGCAAAACTGTAAGCGTCTGGAGACATCTAAGCGTATCTTTTAAGACTGTCCATATGGAGCCATCCTCCACAGGAGTGATGCAATGAGAGCTCCAGCTTGAAGTAGGGCATCAAGATGGATCAGGTAGGTCTGAAGAGCAAGAGAGGCCGGCATCACTGGTATCTCAGGATTGATGTGTAGAGAGACCCTCACTATAACCCCACTAGGTCCACCTGAAATACAGATGGGATTGCAATTTTTACTTACCATTATTGTAAAGAATTTATTTCCATGAGCTTTATTTTTGTGGATTCTGTTTAGAAACACAACACCACACTAATGCTATATTTTGCAGTGTAAAAAGCACAGGGACGATATTTCAGGTGATTGCCTAGTGTAGCAGAGGAAAGTAAAGTGTTATTTGGATCTTATGAACATGGCCTACAGATAGGCTGGATGCCCATTAACTTCAGAGTGACTAGTTTTCATTACAAATTAAACCTGAGAGAGAAATCGCACATTTTCACACTGAAAATTACATAGTGAAAATGTTAACCAAGTGCTCTGTTTAGTTAAACTGTTTACTCTGTATACGAGGTGCATTGAAGGTTCCAGGACTGTTTCTGTTGCAAAGGAACACTACAGCAACATCTTGTACTTGGCAGCAGGAGTGAGCAGTAACTCCAGTCATTATACTGTGTGACATTGCATGGTCAACATCTGGACCTGTGTGACCCATGTTTTGGTGGCAGTGTAGTTGTGATTTTACTATGGACCAGAGAGAGAAAACATCGAATTCTGTGTTAAACTTGGGGAATCTGCAACAGAGTCCCTGGAACTGCTTGAGCAAGCTTGTGGCAATGAAGCAGTGAGCTGGCCAAGGTGTGTTAAGTGGTATTTGTGTGTCAAGAGGGGTGCAAAACATTGTCCTCCTGTCCCTCTTGAAGTGCGAATGCCACTCGAAAAATCTTGCCCGGCTCATTGCCATACGCTTGTTGAAGAATTTCATTGCCGATCGCAAATGCCTGCACATTTGTGCAAATTACACATGCATATTGTCTCACAGCTGCGCATAACAGAGGTCCTGATGTTGACAGTGTGACATCTTGCAGTACACTGCATGCAGCAGTGTACTGCACATACATGATCTTGACACGCTCCATTTGTTCAATAGGAACAGTCTTAGATTTTTTTGGTCACAACTTGTACACTAGCACTGTCGATTTTGTTTACAATTTGGAAATTTACTTGCTATTTACAGGTTTGGCATTTAATTTAAATTTTTAAATATCAGGCAATGATTTAATGCGGTCACAATTATTGCTTCAGTGTTGCATAGCAGAATGTGAAAGCTGTTGTTTTTCCTTAATTTTTTTTAAACCATGTCATAACCTATATCATGGACGTGTAACTAGATTTTTCAATTTGTAGGGAACATTGACCGTTCCTCTAGATGTATAGAATAAAAGTTAGTGATCATGGCTGTTGGAAGGGGCGGCACAGTGGTTCAGTGGTTGGTACTGTTGCCTCACAGCAGGAAGGTTCTGGGTTTGAGCCTAGTGGCTGATGGGGGGGCCTTTCTGTGTGGAGTTTGCATGTTCTCATGTCTGCATGGGTTTCCCCCAGTCTAGAGACATGCATTTAGGCTAATTGGCTACTCTAAATTGTAGGTGTGAATTAATGATGTGGATCAATAGAGTCCAAATGGCGGCGATGTTTGACAAGGGAGATGATGACCATGGCTGTTGGAAATGATTAATTCCTTAAAGATAAGTGCCCCCCCCCCCATAAATATTATGCAAACTAAACTAGTGTTCTAATAGTGAAGTAGCCCAGTCTTGTAGTACTGGAGTCTGACTTGTGCCCTAATTTTAAGGACTCATGACTGGACTTGAGCACTGATGACTCGGACTTGTGCAT
>JANZLB010000016.1:17305073-17316286 GCA_026167865.1 Notarius quadriscutis
ATCTACACACACACACACACACACACACACACACACACACGCTACTTCACATATTAAGAAAAAAGGTCTCATGCACAAGTAACCAACTTGATTGAAATGAATTTGATTTTCATTCATGTTTTTGGTGCATGTTGCATCTCAGACAAGGACAGTTTGGACTGGGAAGATGGTTCTTGAGTGGGGAGTTTTGCACCAGATGGGGAACAGTAGTTGTGGTGTTTGACTGGGGAACTGTTTGGACTTGGAGGAATAGACTTCTATTCAAGGGCAATTTTAGATAGAGTATGGTTTGCATGGAGAGAAAAACAGGTGGGACAGTTTGGACTTGGAGGGACAGGATGGGCTGGGGATAATTTTGGACTGGGGTACAGTTTTGGACTGTCCAGATGCTTTCAGACTTGATGATGATTTTGATCTAGGGAAAGGTTCTGGACTGAAGGGAAGAGTTTGAACTGGTGGAATGAATTGTACTTGGGGTGGTTTTTCACTGGGGATGATTTTTGGACTTGGATATGGTGTGGACCCAGGGTAGTTTGAACTGAAAGTCAGTTTTCAACTGAGGGGCAGTTTGGGACTGGGAGTGGTTTTACACTGGGGATGGTTTTGATTTTGGGGAGGGTTCCAGACTGGGGAAAGGTTTTATGCTGGAGGAAGATTTTGGACTAGGGATGAGTTTTGACTGGGGGATAGTTTTGGACTGGGGAAGGATGGGGAATGTTTTGGGCCATTTTGGAGTGAATGATGGTTTTAGATTTGAGATGGGTTTGAAATGGGGGACCATTTCAGGCAAGGAAAGGTTTTGGACTGGGGGTGGGTTTAGACAAAGAAAGGGTTTGAACTCAGGGATGCCAGAGACAGGACAGCCATACAGCTACAGAGAACAAGAGGAAAAAACAGGAGAGGAGAAAGGATGCAGTGTTTGTTACCTGCATTCTTGGTGGTCAGGTACATCATTCTTTTCTTCTTCTTCCCCCCCATGCCTGCACACAGAGGTCCTGCAGACATCAGCACACAGCCCGGTAACACACACACACATCCATCATAATAACACTACAGGACATACACATCTGTTACACAGTGTTTTATTCCTTTTACACCACAGCAAGCTGCCAAGGTCAATTTCACAAATGCGTTTTTTTCCAGACTTCTTGTCATTTGGCTCCAAGAGGTCAATATTATTGGTGGAGTGAGAACCAATAGTTCCAGAGAGCCAGTTCCTGGTCCTCTTGAAAACTGTGGTCTGGGGCTCTCATCCACTAAACAGTGGTGCACGTCACATTAGGTCTGGAAGTTATCCATGCTCAGATCCATATACTGAGTAACCTGATTGGCTCCATTTGCCATGTTAATTTCTGTTTCTACTTTCAAATGTTCTTGTTCTGCTTATACCACAGCAGGTTTACAATTATTAGGTGGAAAAGTTCATTCCTGTTCTCATTTATGTAGGTACAATAGTACCATGCCTCACACGGTGCACCAAAATTATGTAAGTGCAATTGCACTCCTCACACGAGGCACCAAATTATGTAGGTACAATACCAGTCTTAACACAAGGCACCAAAATTGTGTGGGTGCAATGACATTATTAATGACCTCAGTCTCATAAAATATCAGTCTCATAAAATATCAGTTCATTCATTTTACTAATCAATATTTCTATTAATTATTAAATTAATGAATGAATTACTCTAGTGATACACTAGATCATTGAAGGCAGTGTGAATTCTTTGATGGCAGAGGATGGCTTCAAGTAATACTGCAGCAAGACAGTTTCTTGTAAATATTTAATTACTTAAAATGACAAGTGAGGATAATACTGATCAGGTACATTCAATAATACTAGCAGCAGTTTAACAAATCAAGGCACAAAAATGATGATATGAGGTAATAATATTGGTGTGTGTGTGTGTGTGTGTTTGCAGGCTAAAAAAGAGGTGTTTGCGCAGGAAAAAGGTGTGAGAGGGACCATAGGTGCTCTGTGTGGCTGATTAGACAAAGGATTCTAACAAAGGCACTTTAATAATCGCTGGCCCACATGGGAATCAAGTCCACAATCTCAGCATTAGAAGTCCCACATTCTAACCAACTGAGCTAACCAGCCCTTAGCTTACTGACGTTTCAATTCTGAGGTGTGTAAAGGAGTGTAAGAGTTCTACACGAGATAAACCATGCAAACTCTATCTGCCAGAGTCAAATTGAGAAATGCAATAACATGATCAAACCAAAACTATGTGATTATTGTGCGCACACTTGAAACAACCTTAGGTTTAAGTAGCACTTTTCACATAAACTAATCAATCTAAGACTAACGTTGCCCAAAATGCCACCCTTGCTTGGGACTACTCTCACGTGGTAGCATGAAGGAGTTCATCAGTGATCCTCTGTTTGGTGTATTCTTCTAGAAGAGCGGAGCACAGTTTCAGTATAATTTAAACGCAGCTTTGCTATGTTGCAAAAGTCCTTCCCAGGCCAGATCTTCTGATCTAGAAGGTCCTTGGTTGAAAGTTCATGGGTCTCTTTTTAATACAGTCAGAGAGGGGCATGTCTGGGCACACCAGTCTGCGTGCACCTGTCTGAGAGAGGCAGAGAGAGTAGTGAGTTGCGTCTAATCATGCCAGTCCTAAAGAGCCAAAGAGAGAGAGAAAGTGCGAGGCGCATCTGCATGCACCAATCCAAGAGGAGAAGCTGGAAGCACCAGTCAGAGGGCACGAGGCAAAAAGAATGAAACTCACTATCTCTCCCATTTTATGGGCAAGTTTGCGTCACAATCTACATGATGCAGTGAAAGATAAGCTGAAACAGATATCGTCTGGGGCAGGAACTGAGGGAATGATGGGAAATGTAGTTGCAGAGATGTGCTGTACCTACATTGCTGTGCACACACGACCTTCACCAATTGTGCATTTCCCAGTGCCCTGTACTGAATCAGGCTTTGATGCATGGAGGTCTGATTACAATCAGAATCCACCAAAGCCTGATGTGTACCCCCTTGAATATTCCCAACTATCTTGTATGCCCCTGCTTGATTAGGGGAAGCCTGTGGTGCTTCAAGGACACGAATCAGTAGCCCTGTTTCCTTGCGGAAGCGTGGATTCCTCACCTTCCCTCCATGCCGCCAGACCTGCCTGGGCTCGCTCTCAGTTCTGGTGAACATGGATGAGTTCACCTGTGGAGAGAGAGAAAGAGAGGGAGTTAACGGCAAGACAGAAGGAGAAGAGAGAGATGAAACATGAGGACAGATACAAGTGCAGGGAGCAGGTTTCGGGGGGAATTAGTCTGTTTCTGTGGAGCTGGGATAGGGGAGGGGTGAGGAGAGGGAGAAAGTGAAAGTGAGAGAGAGAGAGAGAGAGAGAGAGAGAGAGAGTGGAGAAGTTGCAAGAGCACCTGCTCCCGGAAACACCGTCAGGTGGTCTTCAACCAGCCAGACCGCCTCTTCCAGCAACGCTGCTCACTGACACTGGATTCACGCTGATGTCTTGCTTGGCAGCTGGGCAACGCACTCCTCCAGTGTCACTCACTCAAGGATGGTCTCAATGTCGCACTCATCTGCCAGCAGCCACTGTTGGCAGGCGTCCTGGAGCTGTTGCGCAAACGCAAATGGCTGGCCCGCTTCCCCGTATGCCAGCAAGCAGAAGTACTGGTGCTGTTCGTATGTAGCCACACCTGACCCGCTCTAGGATGGCTCACTTCAGCTTGGGGTGCTTCAGCATCCTGGTGGCCGGGAGCTGCCAAGCTGCGAACTGGGCTTCCCCCGACAGGAACAGCAGTAGGCGGGCCACCCACTGTGAGGTTGCCCATGAGCTCGCAGCCGCGACATGCTCAAACAGCTCGAGGAAGGCGTCAGGGTCATCCTCTGGCCCCATCTTGACCAGTTGGACAGGCACGCTCGCCTCAGGGGCAACCTCTGGAGCACCCGTTGACTGGATCCAGCTCTGAATCACCTGCCGGTCTTCGGCCTGGACTTTGAGCAGAGCCCAGAAATGCCATCCCTGGTCTACTGACAGCACGACGAGGGCATGCTGCTGGCATTGGAGGTTGTTGGTGAGCATTTGGAGGATTTCTCTTACTGGTTTGGACTCCGTGGCTGCGTTTGTTCCTCAGTCCTGAGTTTTGGCACCAGTGTAACAACTCTCTGATTTTGGGGAAACAGAGGAACTGGAAGCAGGCTCTAGAACAGGCCTGTTGTTTTTATTATTTACATTTTTCACTGACAGAACACAAACACACTGCACACACGCAACAGAGTGTCACAGCTCTCTCTTTCGTTCCTGGCTCTCTGCAAGATGCACTGAGATACAGGTTAATAGATAGCCAGTAATTAGACACAGGTGCCCCTTATCACACGTTACCTTCGGGTTCAACCTGACTCCTTACCGTTCGCAGCCACCGCTTGACCACGCCCCTGCTGCTACAATACTGTTAAGATATGAGTCTGAGAATGAAATAAAAATGGAAAATAACATGAGAAGATAATCCTGTTTCAACAACTGTTAATAGAAAGGAAGAAGAAATGTACGAAAGAGAGAAACTGAAATAATCTCCGTAAAAATAATTATAGTAGTAAAAGAGCCGTTCAAAAATGATCAGAGACTGAATTGGAAAAGAGGGAAAAAACAATAACAAATATAGCCACAAGCGGCGATGAGGGGCCCAAGCACCTTTGGTTCTGTGACCTGTCACACATGATCATTCAGTGCGCACATATCTGAAATGTGTGACAAAAGCCTGGGTATCTGATGTGTCAGTAAAAATTGATTTATGTGCAGATGATGATGTTGCCGCTGGTGCTATTATTATTATTATTAGTAGTAGTAGTAGTCGTAGTAGTTTGTGGAAGTAATAATTTAGACCTGGGCTTCTCAAAGGGTCACACAAGAAAACAAGGGGGGAAGCATTCTTGAAAACAAAATAAGCCCAAAGACAACCATTTAATTATTTCAGTGTCCTTGTAGACATTTACACAGCCACCAACAAAATAAAAAATAAACACCCTAGCATGTAAACACCTTTTTATATCCGACTCAAGTCAAAAGTATTTTAATTTCCAGCACCCATATAGAGGCCTAATATAAAGAAGGCAATGAGAAGGGAGCAGTAGTTCAAAAGGTCCCAGATGTGTGGAATATATTCTGATATTTCCAATAGCAAAAAAAAACAAAAACAAATTATTAATGGCGCACAGCAGGAAAAGGCAAAGAGAACTGTGTCAACATTTCTACATATATTTTACATATCACTGCATGCCATCAATAACGTTAGTGTAGATTGTTAAACAGTGTACCCATCTGCAAAATGTCTAAACAGCTTTCCACGAAAACAGCTATCAGCAGCATCTCTACAACCATTCACCTCAAGAAGAGCGAAGTGAGACTGTATGAGACAGAGAGAGAGAGAAAGACTGTCAGTTTGTCACTTTTAAAATATGAAGTATATCACAAAAACACAACAATCCATCATTAGTATTTTGAAAAATAAATGGACGTTGTTCACTCACCAGTCAGTGAGAGTGATGAGATGAGGCAATCCTTCTGATGTCGGGCCTGTATTCTGTTGTGGCAATCCTGAGGCACTGGCCAAGATGTTCACTGGAGAGTCCGTTTCTTTCCTGGTTCTTGATAAAAGAACACTGCAAAAAATTTAAAACTGGATTTGAGGAGAAAATTGCTTAATACTAATGAAATTATCTTGCTGCATGGACAGAGAATTTTACTTGACAAGACATCTTGGAATAAATTGTTTACAATCTACTGTAGAACTAGTTTTAATAATCTCAGAGTTGGTGTCCTTGCATTATTCTAATAGGAAATACTAGATCGTTTCAACTATATTCAAGATATTCTAACTTGCTAAGATATCATTTATTGCAGTGAAGTTTTTCTTGCTGAAACTTCTGCTCTTCTTGTCACCATGTTAGCCGACAATGGCACCTGCTTTAATAGCTCCACAACCATTTTCTTGTTTTTCCTCATCATGAATTAAAACTTCCCCAGCCATATCAATTGCATACTTTTTTAATCAACTTGGCATCAGTGAATGGCTTTTTAGTTTTAGCAAGGTTCCATACACACGATGTGCATGGTAATATGGTGGCTAGATGGCTTCACTCATCTGTACAGTGCATATTGTCAAATGAGCTATCCAGATATTTCATGTAGAGATCAGTGCTTTGCCACCATCACCTTCAGTGTTGTCAGCCCTTCTTCACCCTACCTTTCTCCTACTTCTTTGTGCTTTCACTCAAGTCCCCATCAGGCCCCCTCCTTTTTTTTCATTCAGGTTGTCTTCTTTCTGTATTTGTTGTTAGATGTAAAACACTTAATTCATTCATTCACTTTTTGGAAATGTGAAGTGTGTCCATCATATGTTCAGCCAGGGGTCCTACTGAACATTACAAGTTATGTGTTTTAATTTTTTTTTTTATGTGGTCTTTGGCAGCGGGGGTATAGTCGAGCGTCAGCTGTGAAGGGTGAGGATGCTGGTTGAACCAGCAGACAGACAGGAACAAGAGACAGCTGTGACACCGCGTCACGTGTGTTTTGTGTATGGTCGCTGAAAAGTGTGCAAAAATAAAAGAGCTCACCTGTTCTGAAGCCTGCTTCCCATTCCTCTATTTCCCAAAGTCTGAGAACTATTACACTGGTGCCAAAACCCAGGACTGAGGAACAAACGCCGCCGTGGGATCCGAACCAGTCCAAGAACAACTCCAAATGCTCGCCAACAACCTTCAGCACCAGCAGCATGCCCTTATTGCACCATCCATCAACCTGGGTCAGCGCTTCTGGGCTCTGCTGGGTCCAGTCTGTGGGTGCTCTAGCCGTCGTTCCTTGGGCCAGCATGCTTGTCCAGCTGGTGAAGATGGGGCTGCAAGACGACCCTAATGCCTTCATCAAGCTGTTTGAGCGTGTTGCGGAGGCAAGCTCATGGCTAACCTCACAGTGAGTGGCTTGCCTACTGCCGCTCCTGTCAGGGGAAGCCCAGCTCGTGGCTTGACAGCTCCCAGCCACCAACATGCTGGAGTACCCCCACCTGAAGCGAGCCATCTTACAGCGGGTTGGACGCAGCCCAGAAGAACAGTGCCAGCGCTTCCACATGCTGGCTTATGGCGAAGTGGGCCGGCCATTTGCGTTCGTCCAACAGCACCGGAATGCCTGCCAACAGTGGCTTCTGGCCGGCGAGTGTGATGTCGAAGCCATCATCGAGCGAGTGACACTGGAGCAGTTTGTTGCTCAGCTGCCGAGTGGGACGTTAGCGTGAGTCTGGTGTCACCAAATGATGTCGCTGGAGGAGGTGGTCCAACTGGCTGAGGATCATCTGACAATGTATCCAGAAGCAGGCTCTCTTACAACCCCCCCCCCAACCATTTTCGCTTTCTCCTTCCCGCTCTACCCACACCCGTGTCTATCCTCATGTTTTCACTCTCTCTTCTCCTTCTGTGTCTGTGCTGCCATTAACCCCCCCTCTCTCTCCACAGATGAACTCATCCATGCCCACCAGAACCGCGAGCGAGCCCGGGCAGGTCTGAAGACATGGAGGGAAGGCAGGGAATCAGCGCTTCCACAAGGAGGCAGAGCTACTGATTCGCATTCCCAGTGCACTTCAGGCTTCTCCTGATCGAGCAGGGGCATACAGGATAGCTGTGAGTATTCAAGGGGGTACACGTCAGGCTTTGGTGGATTCAGGTTGCAATCAGGCCTCCATACATCAAAGCCTGACTCAATGCTGGGCACTGGGAAATGCATATTTGGTGAAGGTAAAGTGTGTGCATGGTGATATACACAAATATCCGCTGATGCCTGTCACTATCCACTTCCGGGGAGAAAAACATAGCATTATTTTTTCGCGGTTAGTCCGAGTCTCACTCACCCACTGATCCTGGGAACTGATTGGCCAGGGTTGAAAACATTAATGAAACAAATAGTAGCGGGTGAGTCCTGCAGCAACACGTTACGGGGGGGATCCCGCCACAACGTTGGCTAGGGAGGTGGTCTCGGGCACTCCCGTGTCAGCTCCACGTCATGATGACACAGAGAGTGGGGAGAGCCCTCCTCCCTTTCTGGTGAATCCCTTAGGGGACTTCCCATTGGAGCAGGCGTGTGATGAGTCTCTGAGACATGTCTTTGACCAAGTAAAAGTAATTGATGGCCAAATCCTCCAGCCTAACCCTGTGCTTTCCTTCCCATACTTTTGTATTATTAAGGATGGACTGTATCGAGTGATGCAGGACACTCAAACGAAAGAAAAGAGAACACATTTATTAGTCCCAAAGAGCTGCAGGGAATTTTTATTCCATCTGGCTCATCATAATCCTATGGCTGGACACTTGGGGCAGGATAAAACACTGAATTGTCTTATGGCCTGTTTCTATTGGCCATGGATTTGCACCGATGTCCACAGGTGATGTACAGCATGTCGTGAATGCCAGCTGGTAAATCTAGTGGCCACACCAAAAGTGGCATTGCGCCCATTGCCACTGATGAAGATCCCCTTCGAAAGAATTGGCATGGATCTCATTGAGCCATTAGATTGAGCTGCATGCGGGTATTGCTTTGTATTAGTCATTGTGGATTATGCAACATGATACCCGGAAGCAGTGCCTCTCCGCAATATCTCAGCACACAGTGTTGCAGAGGTGCTCTTCCACGTTATCAAAAGAAATCCTGACTGATCAAGGCACTACGTTTATATCACACACACACTGTGCAAATTATACAAATTATTGGGGATTAAATCGATTCATACTAGTGCAGTTCGGGTTAAAAGAATTGTTGCCAGCTGAAACATATTAATCACTGCAGTAATTATCCAATCAAAGGCTCTTTAGGATTTGCTTAGTTAAATCCAAATGGTGACCATTTTTTGGCCAATCAGTGTATTTGCAATTAAATCAAAATGTACACAAATGCAGAACACTAGACATTCCCTGTGTCTGAAACCACTCGCTATATAGTGGACTATATAGTGAGTTCATCATTTTGTAGTGCTGTCCGAATGTATAATGAGATATTATTACACCCTATATAGTGGACTCGTAGTATCCCACAATGCAGTGTGAAAAGTAGTGTACAACCAGTGGTCACTAACCAAGCAATATATACCATCATGCACTGCGGTCACGGTGAAAGAAAAATTTATAAGTTGTGGTGTGAAAATGGCAAAAATATTGTGTGTTGGGGTGAATGGACAGAAGAAGAAGCACATTATAAACAGACATTCAAGTGCAATTAAAAATAGTAAGAGAATAGAAAATAAGCTAAAATAGAATAAGACAGATAAAATACAAGAATAAAAGTTACAGTGCAGAGTGAGGTATTAATCAAAAGCCTCAAATTTGATTTGATAAAAGGCAGCTGCAAAAAAGAAAGTATTCAGTCTTGATTTAAAAAAAAAACCCTGAAAGGTACAGCAGATACACAATACTTTGTATTTATTAATGTGGGAAATACACTAAGTATAATATGTATTTATCACAAAAATGCTTGCATGTGTTTATTATTTTGAAAACCCGTTAGCCGACTGATCTGGCATGTTTTAATTGTGCAACAGTAATGACATAAATAACGGCGCAGCAGAGTCATGTCCGAAAGTGTTTTTTCATTTTGCTGTCTATATAGAATTCCCTAGACAGTTAGTAGGGAATGAGTGAGTGATTTCGGACATAGCTATTATCTCAAAGCACCTTTACAGAAAAATATAGATTTTAAACATGTGAATAAATTTATCCCAAATGAGCAAGTCTGAGGTGATGGTGGCAAGCAAAAACTCTGAGATGACATGAGGAAAAAACCTTGAGAGGAACCAGACTCGTCCTCATTTGTGTGATAACAAATAGCATGATTTATATATAACTTGGTTCTATATGTGTATCCTATATAGGCAAATAGTGCAACTGTGTAACCAGGAATCCATTATAGGCTTGACATGAAGTCTGTTTTGTTGAAGTTATCAACTGCTTATTGATGGAGACTTGAGTGCAAAAGCGTTCATGACAGCTGTAGTCCTAAAGTTCTCATGGCAATTGTAGTCCTAAGCTATTATAGCAAAACTGTTTGTATTAATTGCTCCAAGCCATCTTCTAAGTGTATCTTTAGGCTGTATATATGGGGCCATCCTCACAGGAGTCAACAGAATTTACTTTTATGAAGTGTAAGTCTAACTTGGCTAGATAACACATGCAGTACTGGCACAGATACTTGTAAATGGTGCCTGTTGTCAAAGCAATTAATTGTAATATTCAGAACAATTGTGTTTCCATTGTTTTTGTTTCATACTAAATAGTACTAATGTAAGATTACGCCAAAGTAGTTGATGGGGTATTTAATTTAACTATGAATTACATTAATTACACCATGTAATTAATTTAATCTTTTATGAATTACACTAAACCATACAGACACAAAAAATAGCCTCACATCATTGACCCACATATATAATGATACAACTTTTGGCATATACGTACATTTTGCACAGCAATGTTAAACCAGTTACTTTAAATATTGGTCTACTTCTTAGAAGAATATGAAAATAACTTATGATGAGACTTACCTGTGGATGGGGTAGGGTGTAGGGAAGAGGTGGGGATGGTGTTGGGGCACACATGGTCAGGGGTCATGCATGCATGATGGTATGTCGCATCAGTGAGACTGTGTTAATTAAAAAAAAAAGTGCACTATATTTTAGCAAAAGAAAGTATACCAAAATATCAGCAAATGGTAGCTCTTTAATTCAGTTCAGTTCAATTCAATTTTATTTGTATAGCACTTCCAACAATATACACAAAGCAGTTTTACAGAAATATATAAATTCTGGATACATTTTGAACATATGAATTTATAAAGTTTAGAAAGAATGTTTGTGTGTAGACTGTGTGTATCATTAGGGTTTCATGTGAAGATAAGATAAACTTGCCTGTGTGTATGTGTTTCTTAGGCTGTGCAGTAGTAGGAACCATGGATATATTTTTCAAAGGAGCCATAACAAGTTAGTATATTTTCTCTCTCTCTCTCACGCACATGTACATGCACAGATTGAGTATAGTATTCATGTTGCTATATATCTATATTTGTTCGACATAGGTTCACCTATAAAAACCAGGAATACAGAGGGACAACAGCCATCCTACAGGTACAAAACAGATACTGTCTCATCTCATCTCATTATCTCTAGCTGCTTTATCCTGTTCTACAGGGTCGCAGGCAAGCTGGAGCCTATCCCAG
>JANZLB010000016.1:17342540-17359336 GCA_026167865.1 Notarius quadriscutis
TCTAAACTCCTTCCCTTCCATCTTTCACACTCTCTCCTAACACGCCTCCCCCCTCTCTTTCTCCTTCTCCGTTTTGATGCAACAGTAGCATACTTTCCACCGGCACCCTGTTGACCAACAGTACCGGAGGCAGACGTTGTTAAACCAGGCCCTGACCGATCCGGTATGGTATTTCTCTTTTCAATCTGCATGTTAGATTTGGCACAGCTTTACACTGGACACCTTCCTGATGCAACCGTCTCTATTTATCCAAGCTTGGGACTGGCACCAGGAGTACGCTTATGCACCCCCAGTGGCTGCGCATACAATGATTCTGTGTATGCGCAGCAGAAAAGTTTTGTTCTTGGATCTTCGCATGAGCGCCGACGTATGATGTCATGTTGTCTTGACAACCTGCAATAATATAACGATATTGCACGCTCATTCCCCATTGGGGAGATTGACGTAATACATGTAGGATAAGCGATATGATAACAGTATTGCATGCCATCAATAAACCCACTAGAATGGAATAGAATACATGTTTTTATTCCATGGAAAAATTGGCCCATATGTATAATAATTAATTTTATTGCACAACAAAAAATGCATAATATTGAACAATATAGGCCAGGGGTGGGGAACGTCTTGTTTGCATACAAGCACAGCATTCATGGCCTATGAAAACTGAAGCATACAGATTGCTTTTTCTTCTAAATTATGGTACAACAGAAATGTTGTAATGAAAACCAGTTTCAGTTTTCACCCCTATTGGAGCTCCAATATTTCAGTATCTAAAAGGTTGCATATAGGTTATCCTTCAGGTATAGTTTACCATGAACCAAATAAAGCATTTTTGTTGAGTTTAAGCTGTGTGTCATAAATTCAGGGTATTTTGTTAGCATTTGAAAATGCTTTCATAGGCCATGAATGCTGTGCGTTTTTTTTGAACACCACATTTTCAAAAAATCATATTGCAAAAATAAGGCAAAACACCATCACAAATTTTGGATATGTTAAAAACAGACATCTAATCTTTCTAAAACAGTCAATTTTGTGTTGGTGGATGCTGTCATTTTTTTGCTATAACATGCCAAAAATTTCACCAAATGAATTTTTTCCATTTTTAAACTTTAATACCTTCCAAACCGCTCATCACAGAGGGGCAGTTTTAGAATACAAAGTACACAGTATACGGGAAGGTGTATGTGCAAGATCAAGCCTCTGTCTTTGAAATTGCACTTTCCACAGTCCTTCAAATATGCTGCCACGGAGCGTAGTGTAGAATTTCTGAGCAAATTCAAGCCCCCAGAATTCTATGATAAACCAAAAGCACACATGTAAAAGTTCATATTCTACAAGTACTGGTGCCAGATTTTGACCCTTGAAAATTTGAAGGACCTAACTTAAATATTTTTCTTGATACAGCAATTTCAATTTGGCTCCCCAAAAAACTCTGCTCAAAACGGGTCTGAGGTCAGTTGCAATTTTTTTTTTATGACAAAACTATAAGGAGTTGGGAACAAAAAATTTGGGACTTTTCCTACTGGGATGTGTGTGAACTTCCTGGAATTTTTTCAGCCAAATCTGAGATGGTCGAGTGGGAGCATTCAGAGATTTGACATGGAATGACCCTATAAAGTCTGAATATCTCTTAGTTCTAAGAAAAGCAAATTTTGAAGTTGATGCAAAAATATATTGAATTAATGTCCCTGAAATGGATAATTTTTACTGAGTAGATAAAAAGTCTTAACCTGAGGCAATAGTATTTTATTGTGTGGCATATTTGTGATTCCTGCATAATTTCAAATTCATTGCATTAAAACATTAATATAATCACTATTATTCTAAAAAAAACAACCAATCAACCAAAACAACAACAACAACAACAACAACAACAACAACACAGAATGTGCCAACTCTTTTGATTATTAGTTACATATTTTTTGTACATTTCCCCTTTGCTGCATCCATATCAAGCTACAAAATATGAATAATATTTATGATGCATGCAAGACAGTTATTTAATCACTTTACTCTTTGTAAAAATGTGAATGTAAAAATAAATACAGTCCTTTTAAAAACTTACTGTTAAGAACAGAATGATCATCATCATAATGATCGTCCTCATGCTGTCTTGACTGTGTTTCTTCTTTCATCAGGGTATAGATAAAAACTAGAATGTGTGCTTTCTCTTCCTTCCCTTCTCTTTCTTTTCTATGGTTGGGGTGTTTTGTGTTTTATCTTTTTATAGCCTTTTATAGTTGTAGTGGGAGGAGAATTCAGATGAATTTCTCTTGACATGCTACGCACCTTACCTTTGATAACATCATTATGATGACTCCTGATGTTGTTTGTTTGATTCCCACTGTGTATCTTTAAGCCAATACTTCAGCAATGTTTTAGGAATCCTTTATGTATCCTCACTCGAGATCAGAGAAGAAAAAGTCAACATCAGCTTTATAATTTTCAACTGAAACAACATTCCCAATAGATTATTTTCATGTTTGTTTCCCAGTTCATGTTTTGCACATATGGGATGTTGCGTTTTTTTCTCCCCCTTGTTACAGTGCAGCACTTTGAAAAGTTGAGAACATTTTTTGGGACAGCAATGCAGTGTCCCACTTTATCTGTGAATACAATGCAGTGTCCCACTTTATCTGTGTCTGAATACACTCAGGTCTGATGAGCAGTTCAAATTCTTCTGATTTTCCACCTTTAGAAGGCAAGCAACCTCATACAGTGGTGTAACAAAGGCTGTCTATTAAACAAACATTCCTCTTTTTTTTGTTTCCCAAGCCAGGTGCAGTTTTTTTTTTATTTTTTATTTAAACATATATAGGAGTTTGCCCTAAGAGCACTAAATACTCATCTAGAGGGCTCACTCTTAATTTTCTTTACATAATTTAGTGGACGAGAATAACGGACAAAAAAAAAGGAAAATATGTATGGAAAAATGAGGAAAAAATGCAAGCAGGTGGAGCCAAAATATAACAATAGATCAAAAAGCATTATCTGTTGTTCGATAATTACCTTAACAAAAACGTTTGGTTTTAGCTATGTAAGTCTGAACATTGCAAAATAGATTTTGTGATCTTTTTCATGGCACATCCCTTTTAATGCCTGTGTATATGAAGGGAATAAAAAATAGTGGAGATGAGTCAGACGTGTTTTGATATGTCAAATACTGAACACTGATTATTGATTTGAGTATAAGACGAGAAACTTTTATGGTTTGCCTTGTTCCAGGTATTTATTCTTCTCATGGTTCTAGCCAGTGGTGGGTTTAGGCATGGGCGACATGGACAGCTACCCTGGGCAGCATCTTGCCAGGGGTAGCACCCCCCCCCACACACACACACACACACAAAAGTATGAATTTTGAGATTTGCACAATTGGTTTTCTATTGGTCATTTGAACATCACCTCAATGTCACCATGTGGGTCAATTAACCTGTCAGAGTGGGCGCCCTGATTCTAGTTTGTGAACCTAGGCAGCCAGGCTACTTCCTGGTTTCCAATTCAGAAGTATGAGATGGGGAGTGAGAGGGTGCACGTAGGTTGACCTATAACCTCAGGTCCCCCCACTGAAAGCCTAGGGGAGCAGGGAAATCTATTAAATCATGCACCCAGTATTAATGCAGAGTACAGTCAGTCACACTACAAAATGCTACTCAATAAACCACAATTTATTAATAATATTGTGATATACTTTCACAGAGATATTGTTGCATTTTTTTCTGGTTTGTGCGGAATCATTAAGAATAATATAAAACCAGTCTGCACACCACCAAGTTGAATTAATTTAGTCTTGATTCTTGGTTGACATTGTTGGAGGATGGGTAATGTAGTAATGCACAAGTGCCAAATCCACACAAATGGATAAGAAAAGGTCACGGGTTAGCTATCACATGCCCAGTTTAGGAAAAGAAGAAGAGTAGAAATATGCAAAAGATTAAAGTACTGCAGCTATGCAATCACTTTAAGTATACTATTATACATGTATATTGCAATGTTGCTTTCTATGCTATTACACATAAGGGGAAAATTACATTTGCTGTTCAACTGGCTTACATAACATTTAGATTTACTTTCGCATAGGGCAACATACAAGCTAGAACTGCCACTGGCCCCAGCAGATACTGTTTAGTAACGCAATGACTCATGTTTTTCTCATTTCCACCTGTACATTTAATTGGTGTCATCATTGTTATTTAGCATTTAAGTGCTCATATTGTGTGTGTATGTGTGTGTGTGGGTTTTTGTTTGTTTTTTTAGGATTTTCCGTCGGAGACACAAAGCCAAGAGGTCTTTTGCCACACTCTTCAATGACGTTAGCCAGTCCTTGCTCAATGGAGGTATTTTTGTTAGAGATGGCACCCTGTCCTCCAGTGAATTATCATATTTGGATGTTAGCAGTGACACTGAACAAGACACCTCTGCCTATTTTACATATAGTGAGGGTTTTGTTTAGTTTTGAAACATTTTTTGACCAAAATATTCATTCTGGACCTGTCTATATCTGTTGCAGATTCTACTAAAGTTGTGCCTCTTAAAGACCAAGAAAGTATTTTACCAGAGGTGGAGTCTCCCTCTGAAGACTGTTCTGCCCCTGTTCTACATGCTCAGTCATTGAATAGTCTGGTTGATGTCCCATCACAATCTAAATGTTACTGCGTACCCACCAGTCCGCCATCAGGTGAGTGGAAAATGTGCTATTGTCCAGTACAGAATATGCATGAATGCTGTCCTCCTGCAACGCATATTTATAACAACTTAAATATTTTTGTTAATAATAATAATAATAATAATAATAATAATAATAATAATAATAATAATAATAAATGCAGTGATTGTTGAGGTCCAAGCAGTGTCACAGAAATCGCAAACGTTGGTGGAATTAGTAGTGGTTCAATAATAATAATAGAATATTATTGGAGGGTCCAGTGTGAGAAGGGACTTTTACAAGAGATGCATGTTCATGAGAAAATGTAAACGTGATTGCAATCACAGCATCAGTTGGCTGTTGCATACCATAACCTGTGCAATTAGCAGCAGTTGGCTATTGTGTAACAGTACAGTACATTGGGCTACCAGTACCCACATGGAGTAGGTATGGGAATTAAATCAGTGTACAGGCAATTGTGATTATATTCTTTTATAGTTTGTTCAATGTAGTTATCACTACGTTACCATACACATCAGTGCAGCATCTCGTCAGCAGTTGGACACGCATCTCCATCACTCATGTTAATGCGGTACACATCTCGATGCATTGCCAATGATCTGATACATTAAAGATTCTTATGAATCAGTTACTAATGCGATATGATACGATTCACTTCTATTGCAATGCAGTGCACTTTAACATGATTTGATTCAACATAATGCAATTCAATGTGATATCATGCGATGCAAAAGAATATGATGTTATGCAATTCAATATGGTAGCATTTCCTCCTCCATAATAATCCTCCATGTGACTCGAGGAGTGTCCAATGTGAGAAGAGACTTGTTATTATACCCCTGTTCCGAAGGAGGGGGGTTATACTGGTTTACCCCTGTCCGTCCGTCCGAAATGCCTTTTTTCTCAGCAACCACAAATCATAGCCACTTGGTACCAAACTTCAGCTTGAGGTTCTATACCATGTATACCATTTTCAGGTCTGCCGTACATTGACGTCCTGTTTACCGACTTACTGTATTTACAAAATATATAGCGAGGATTTACAAAATTATCATAACATTTTTCTCAGCAACTACAAATCACAACTTTGATATTTGGTACTGAGCTTCAGCTTGGGGTTCTATCCTGTTTAGGCCGTTTTCAGGTCTGTCACACATCAACTTCCTGTTTACCGTCTGAATGTATTTATGAAACATATAGGGTGGATTTTGATGCTATTTCAAGAAGCAAAATGCTATTTCAAAATGACAGTTTACCAGTATGTTATTTGAAATACCTTATCTTTACTTACTTGTTTCAGGGATAATTATTTGTTGAAGTCAACATTCATAATAAGTATCCTATTTCCTTTGATTGCTTGCATTCTGATATAAGCTAGAGCGGGGGTATGCATAAGTGAGCAGTAGCTCACAGTTGATCTTGTTTATTTATTTTGAAATCTGGCACTGTGGCGGGAGAGCCACAGGGACAGCCACACCTCCAACTCATGTGAGACTTGATTGAGGGATTTGATGAGAATTGGCCATTGACAGCAGTGGAGATGAGAGAGCGCACTTGAGAAACAACTTGAAGAGGAGGAATCAATCTAAATATAAAATTATTGATCAAAATTTATTGGTGACTAGACATGTAACGATTCATCCAATTCAGGATTCAGTTCTATTCACAATACTGAACATTTTCTGTAGGTACGAGAGCAAAATTAACCCCACCCAGCCAATAAGACAAGACGTTATATATGTATCATGTATACCCGAGGGCAAATGTCCTTAAGGCAACACTTCAATGAATTTGCATATATTGAACCATGAATAGAAAACGTTCCCCCAAATATACACAAAAGATTCCCTTCCTTTCCAAAGTAAATCAGTTACCTTTCTACAATTAAATACAACCCTGATTCCAAAAATGTTGGGACACTGTGAACTGTACAGTGTCTTACAGAAGTATTCACCCCCTTGGTGTTTGTCCTGTTTTGTTGCTTTACAAGCTGGAATTAAAACCAGTAATGAAGTTAGATGGGTTGCATTGGTATACAGCAAATTTCAAGTTATGCCGCAGATTCTCAGTTGGATGGTAGATGCAGTGATGTACTGCGTTTCATGACATCGGTTTTCTGAAGTGTTCCTGAACCCATGTAGTAATCTCCTTTATACAATCATGTCAGTTTTTAATACAGTGCTGCCTGAAGGATCAAAGGTCATGAGCATTCAGTGTTGGTGTTTGCCCTTGCATGCAAAGATTTCTCTGGATTCTCTAAACGTTTTGATGATATGCATTGTTAATGGTGAAATCCCTAAATTCCTTGTAATCTTACACCAAGAAACGTTGTTCTTAAACTGTTAGACTACGTTGCAAATATCGGGGGGGGGGGGATTTCCATAAAGTAGTGAACTTTACCCCATTCTTTTTTGGGAATGACTGAGCCTTTCCAGTTCCAACAGGTATTTTTTGAGCTTTCCACAGTTTTCCCAACCTTTTTTTTTTTTTTAGCCCTGTCCCAACTTTTGTGGACCATGATTCAGGCATCAAATTCAGAATGGGTTGTTATAAATATACAAAGTTTATCAGTTTGAACATTAAGTATCTTGTCTTTGTATTGTATTCAATTGAATATAGATTGAAAAGGATTTGCAAATCATTGCATTCTTTTTTTTTTCTTTTCCATGTGAACATCATTTCACAAGCTCAAAATCTTTTTTTGCATTAACTTGATCCCATAACTGTCTTCATCCTAAAAATGCTCAAACTCACTCCTAAACAGAGGTGGGTAGAGTAAGCAAAAACTGTACTCAAGTGAAAGTAACTTCATATGATGATTGATTAAATCTACAATATGTTACATTCAAAACTATCAGTCATGCCCAAAATAAAAATTTAAGTGCTTGTCTAATAATAAAAATAAGAAGGTGTGTGGGGGAGAGAGAGAGATTAAATGCTAGCTTTAGGTTTTCCATCGAGATCAAGGAAAAGTGGTTAGAAAAAGACATAGAACGGACAATTGGAATGCAGAGTGTATGCATGTCTGCTCACATGTGCTGAATAATCTGTTACCTGTCTTCTCAATTCCCTTCGGATTACACATCTTTTCAGTTTTTTCTGAACATAATTTTTTTTAAATGAATACCAAAGTCACAACACTGTTTAATGTCTTCAAACTTAAGTCATGGTCTTTGTCGATTTGTGTGTTCAAATTCTGTGTGAATGTTGCCAGGGTGACGTGCACACTAGAGGTCAACTTATTAGCGTATGTGCAGTCTGATTGTCTTAATTGTCTTTTCCTATGTCCATATGAATTCTCCTTCACATCTTTACTTGATCTCATGATATTTTCCATCAAGGTCAAGGAAAAGAGGTTAGGAAAGGACCGACTGATCTTATTACAGATTTGTGACATTAAAAAATAGGAAAGGACAAACTATTGGAACACAATGTGGTGTGTGTGCAAATAAACTAATTTGCCTGTCTCCTTATTTTTCCTTCAAATCCAACAACTAACACATCTCTTCAAAATCACAGCACTGTTTAATGTCTTAAAATGTAACATGGGTATTAAGTACATTGCCAGGTTTACAGACACAATGATATTTTGCATATGCACACTAGATTTCGACATATTAGAAGGTGTGCCCATGTGGATAAAAAAATGAATGGAATAAATTAAATAAAAGCCACCTCTGGATCCCAAAACACTTAATGCAGTTCGAGATGACATCTGTGACTAAATGTGGAACTTTGCATGTTTTTTTCTTTGGACTACAGTATATCCGGATGGGAAACTGCAATTCTTTGTAAAACTGGAAGCAAACTGACTTTTTATTATACTGGATAAGCAAGGATAACATTTATAAATAAATGTCTGTTATTTGGGTTTAAATGTTATATGCAAAGCAGCACATCAACAAACTGACACAATTATCTACACAATGAAAGCCAAGAGTTTCCTGACTAATCTTATTACAGATTTAAAATTATCTTATTACAGAGTTAAAATATCCATCCATTATCTGTAGCCACTTATCCTGTACAGGGTCGCAAGCAAGCTGGAGCCTATCCCAGCTGACTATGGGCAAGTGGCGGGGTACACCTTAGACAAATCGCCAGGTTATCACAGGGCTGACACATAGACACAAATATCCATTCACAATCACATTCACACCTACGGTCAATTTAGAGCCACCAATTAACCTAACCTGCATGTCTTTGGACTGAGGGAGACTGGAGGAAACCCACACAGACACGGGGAGAACATGCAAACGCCACACTGTCGGCTGCTGGGCTGAAATAGGAGAAAATGGACGGGAGCAGGTGGGAAAAGGAGGCCAAAGCGGGAGTGTTAGCAATAGGAAAAGAAAAAAGGCAGGGTGATGCTAGTTCAAGAGAAGCAGAGAGTGAGAAACCAAGAGTAAAGGAATCCAAATTACCCAAGACGTAGTCCCTAGTACTATAGGTTAGATTTGAGGGAGAAGGAGGAGTCAAGAAAGCTGATCCGCTAAAACTCACCAAAATAATTAAAACCCAGGTAGTTGAAGTCATGTGTGCAAGAATACTTGATGATGGCAACTTGCTAATTGGATGCACTTTGGAGTATCAAGTTGAGAAATCCATTTAACTTCAGTGTACAGGGAAAATCAAAGTCTTTGAAATGGTGAGAGTGGAAGAACAGAGACCAAATGGTAGTTTAGGGGTGATAACTGGAATTCCCCCAAGCATTAGCATGAAGGAGCTGATGGATCATCTCAGTTCACAATACAGTACAGTAATTAAGACAAAGAGATTGATCAACATCAGATGTTAAATCCAAAATGGAAAGGATTCAAGTAGTAGTGAAGGCTGCTGTGCATCACCTAAATATGGTGGGGTTGAAATGGGAGGAGATTAGGGACAGCCTTGGCAAACAATCTTGCCAGGAATCAACTTTTGTTGGTTAATATAATCATTCTTATACTACAATGGAATGCAAGAAGCTTAGTGGTCTCAATTTCACAAAATTTATAGAGAGCAGAACAGAACGGCTGGATGTTTTATGCATTCAAGAAATGTGGCTCAAATCTAACATGGACTTTGTTTCATATGGTTTTGTGGCTGTTAGACAAGATAGGACAGAAGTGGGAGGAGGAGGATGTGCAACTTTTATGTGAGAAGGGATTTCATATAGAGACTTGGTGAATTCACCAAGTCTCTATATGGAATCCCTTCTCGCATAAAATATATATATTCCTGATCAACACATTGGTGTTGATCAGGAATATATCGTTGTGGAGGTTTGGGCATACATGAAAAAGGTGGTAATTGTAAACTATTTTAACCCATGTAAAAAAAAAAAAGCTTGATCAAATTATGTTAGTTAGTATCGAAGGGATTAACAATCCAAATGTTATAGTTTGTGGAGATTTTAAAGCTCATAACACTCTGTGGGGGAGCAAGAATACAGATAGTAATGGTCAAGAAATAGAGCCATTAATAGACAAAATTAATTTAGTATGTCTTAATGACAGCAGTAAAATCAGAATAGATGTTTGTTCCAGAAAGGAATCGGTTCTTGACTTTTTATTAGCTTCCAGCAAACTAGCTTCAATTAGTGAATGGAAGGTACATAGTGATGGCACCATAGGAAGTGATCACTATCCCTAGCTGTTTAAAATGGGCATTAAGATTTCGGTCTCATCTATGGGGAAAGGTGAAAGATGGATTTTTGGTAAAACAAACTGGGAGATTTTTAGAAATGAGAGTGATAGGCTCCTACTTCCAGTCAGATGTAGCTTGGACATTGATACTCTGGACAGGCAAACCAAGGAAGGCATAATTAAGATGGTATTAATTTCAATTCCCAAGAGCAAAGGTATAAAGAAGAAGAAAATGGTCCCTTGGTGGAACGAATCATGTAAAGACACGATGAGAACCAGAAACAAGGCTTTTAAATTAGTAAAAAAGACTCCTAACTTACAAAATTTGATTCAATACAAAAGAGCCCAGGCTCTATAAGGCAAGCAGGGAGATCTTGCCAAAGGACTTTCAATAAAGTCAATAAAGAGCACGACTTCAGTAGGTAAAGTCTGGAGTATGATTAAAAGGATGAGTGGGGATAATAAACAAGGAAATTTTCCCATCCTCAAAAATGGAATAAAAAGGCAGAACTAGTCGCAAATACTTTTGTCAGAATTCACAGTTCATATAATTTAAGTGAGAAGGCAAGGAAAAGTAGAGAAAATACCAAATCTGGATTTATGGTGGTTCTGAAGAAAAAAAGCCCATTTTGAGGATGGGCTCAGTGTGCCATTCACAATGGGGGAGCAAGCGCACTGGCCAAACCTGGAATGGCCAGGGAACCAGGGAAAGATAGAGTTTCCTATATAATGATTTATCCCCAGTTGGCCAAAATAAGGTTTTGGCTTTGTATAATAAGGTATGGAAGGAAGGCAGACTCCCAATAACCTGTAAGGAGAGCAGTAATAGCACCTATAAATCAGAAAAACGGACTGATATAAGTTTGAAAATTTGTGGGTGTTGGTAGGACATTATAGACAGAGCAGAGGAGAAATGTAATCTGATGCCCCTCAATATTCCAGATATCTTTCCAGTCCATTGATCTGCCTTGCACACCATCCCACTGGGTCCAGCTGCCCTGTTGCCTCAATGCCACTTCTTTGGCTTGCCTGACCTCCTCCTCAGCCATCCAGATCTCCTCCTGCACCATTCTTTACTGCTCCTTTGGCTTCGCTTGCCTCCAGCTTGTTCCGGTGATGCAGCTTAGGCCCAGTCTCCCCTGGTTCACCATCCCCACAATGTCAGCATGCTGAAGTCACTCCTCTGCCTCTCTGTGTGCTGCCAGCTCTCCACTTGTGCCCTATTCAGATGTTGATGTCAGCCTGCCAAATGGCCTTATCCTTGCTGTCCCTCAGCATCATGGCCAACTGCACTTTTGCTGTCTTACACTCCTCCATGACTGATGTGATTGGCAGCTGCAGCTTGCTCCCTGAACTGTACAAGCTGATGGAACAGAAGCTCCTGGGGACAGACAGCCACCTCCTCAAGAAGCTGTTGATCTTTCTTTCCAGGGCCTCAACTGTTGACAAGGGCACCTCATACACAAGTAGTGGCCACCGGAGTCTTGGAAGAACTCCATGTTGGTAGCCCCAGGCCTTGTACTTCCCCAGAAGGCCACTCTTCTCCAGGGCTCTCAGCCACACCTCTGCTTATTTGAGCATCTCATTCACACTTGCCTTGTCATTCAGCTCAACTCTGTACCACCTCCCCAGGCTCTTTACAGGCTTCAGTGACAGTTGGAATGACGTCTTCACCCATCTTAAACCGGAAGCAGTCATGAACCTGCCCCCACAAGATTCAAACCAGAGTCTTTTCTGAGCTGGAAGATGTGCTGCATGCATATAACAGAGTACAGAAGCTGAGAGGCCACCATCAAAAATGAAAGAAAACCCACACTTACCTCTTGAAAATATCTCGTGTTTTACCTGCAGCTTCATCTACCACAGCATCTTTGAAAAAAGCCACAGAATTAAAGAAATAACTTTTCATTACCTGGTGCTGATAGTAAAGTGGATCCCCTGGAGTGGTGGAAAGTTCATTAGACACACTTTCTGAGGGCTGGTCACCTAGCAAATACCTTTGCATCCTAGCAACCAGTGTTCAACACAGGAGGGATTATTGTAAATACCCAAAGAGCTTCTTGGAAACCACAGAAAGTGGACAATTTGATCTTTCTTGCCAAGAATGTGACTGTTTTCGAATGCAAATAGTTGCTTCATTGAGACTTTTTAATAGGTTCTGATCTAGACTGCTTAGGTTGGGGGGATTGGAAATTAGAACTAAATTTAAATATCTGATAGAATACAATAACAAATAACAATTGATTGAAAGTTTATTTTATGGATCTATATTTCAAAGTGGAAGAATCTTTTGCTGGACAATCAAATCAATAAGACTCTTCACACCTTCGAATCAAACTCAGATATGGAACATATGAAAGCTTGGAAGCTAGTTTGTGAGCTATCTGGCAAAAAAACAGGGGTTATATTCATTCAGGGTGAAGACAGACTCAATGCCTGAAAAAAATACTTTGTCAAGCTCCTCTCTACTGACATTCCTCAACCCAGCTCAACTGGACCCCCAATCACCCCAGAGTGTTTAGCGCCAACCTTGACATTAGTTGCAATGCCTTCTCCCAAGCCAAAGTAGACACAGCTCTCAAACAGATGAAATCAGGAAAAGTCCCTGGGCTGGATGGTTTACTGGTGGAACTGTGAAAACTTCCCAAAGTTAGGGAAAGTCTTACCACCTTCTGCAACCAAATGCTAACTGGAGACCGACCTGCTGAGTGGGGACTTTCAGGTATAGTCCTAGTTCCAAAGAGGGGAAACCTCACTCTTCCTGACCACTACAGGGGTCTCTCCCTTACACAAGTGGCTGCAGAGGTATACAACCGCCTTTTGCTCAATAGACTACGCCCTATTATCGATCAGCTCTTGCACCCCAATCAGAACGGCTTCCGTCCTTCTCGCTCAACACCTGCCCAAATTCTGGCTCTCCACTGAATTGTTGAAGAGGTTTGGAATCACAAAAAAAGAAGCAGTTCTCATCTTCATCAACTTCAAAAAGTCATTCGACTCAATCAACTGCAACAAAATGTTTGAGATCTTGTCGGCTTATGGCGTGCCTTTCCAGATAGTTGATGCAATCATGATAATGTATGTCAACACCAAGGCCACTGTCCTAACCCCGGAAGGAGAAACAGACACCTTCAACATCAACACTGGAGTTCTACAGGGTGATCCCCTTGCCCCATTTCTTTTCATTGTTGCAGTGGATTATGCACTGCGTAAGACCATCAATACCAATGATGGCCTCACTCTGAGAAAAAGACTGAGCTCCTGTCATCCAGCTGTGGTCCTCTTGGACCTGGACTTTGTTGATGACATTGGTCTTCTTGAAGACATAGTCAGTGCTGCCTAAGACTTCCTACACCAAGCAGAGTCTGCCACCCAGGAAATTGGTCTCTACCTCAATTCCTTGAAGACCAAGGTCATGCACAACAACCCTCTGGCTGATTCCCAGGATCTACTAGCTAGCGACGGTTCTGCCATCGAACTAGTCAGTGACTTTAAAAATATCTAGGCAACTACAGCAACACTGCCTATGATGTTAAATACTGAATTGGTCAAGCTTGGAGTGCCTCTCATGCCCTAACAAAAGTATGGAGGGCCCCCATCCAAAAAGCCATGAAGTTCAAAGTCTTCAAGTCATGTGTCGAGTCTCTATGGGTCTGTCTTTCTCTATGGGTCCGAATCATGGACATTAACCAAAACCCTGAATAAAAAGCTTGACGGAAATTACACTCGCCTCCTTCGTGCTGCCCTGAATGTTTCTTGGAAGAGCCACTCTACCAACAAACAACTCTATGGTGGCCTACCACAGATCTCACTGGTCATTCATAACCACCATCTGGCTCTTGCTGGCCATGTGATGCGCCATGATGAGATGGCCACCAAGGTTCTTTTCTGGCAACCAGATAACAAATGAAGACATGGTTGACCATCACTGACCCTTAAGAAACTGAATAAGGAAAACATTGGCTTGAAAAATGAAGATCTCCTGTCTGCCATGCTTGACTGAACTATCTGGAAAGACTTCATAGTGTCACCAACAGGTCTTGGATGATATGGAATGGAATGTACAACTGATGTGTCTATTCTTAAATATTACCACTTTACACTCAGTTATAATTATTCAAAATTATATGCACATGAGGAATAGGCTAATATTTTAACATAGAAGTATCAGAGATGTCAAGTAAAGTTTATTTATATAGAGATGTCAACTCAAGTTTATTTATAAAGCACTTTTAACAACCGTGCAAAGCAGCTGTGGCAACGAGGGTGTAGTCAAGTGTCTGCTGTGAACGGTGAGGAGTCAGGTTGAACCAGCAAGTAACATGTGATGAATTACACCTGTGTCTCATTACTGGCTGTCTATTAACATGTCTCTGTGTGTCTTTCAGATAGCCAGTAACAAGAAAGAGAGAGCTATGTTCCCCCGTGGTGTGTGTGTGTCTTAGTAATCACTGAAAAGTGAAAGTGCAAAATAAAGCACACCTTGAACTGTCACACCTGTCTCCATGTTTCTCACTGCCCCAGTCCAAGAGAACCATTCCAGCAGCTTTACAAAAAATTAAACACTTTAAACATATGAGCTAATTTTATCCCTACCAGAATCAACAGGGAACCCATCCTCATCTGGGTGATAACAGATACATGTGTGCCCTATCACATACTTGAGCCTCAAAATACTGACTTCCAGGGGTAGAACAATTTTGGACATTTTCAAATTTCAGGTTTGAACTATAAACTCATTCCAAAAAACATTTGGGATGCTGTTTAAAATGTAAATAAAATCAATGATTTGCAATAAATAAAACTGCAATGATTTTGTAAATCCTTTTTGACCTATATTCAATTGAATACAAGACAAAGAATACAATACTAATATTTAATGATCAAACTGATAAGCTTTATTATTTTTTGTATAGTCATTCTAAATTTGATGCTTGCAACACCTTCCAAAAAAAAAATTGTAACGGGGCATATTTACTACCTTTTCTTTTAACAACACTCCGTAAAAGTTTGGGAACTGAGGACACTAATTGTTGAAGTTTTGAATGTGAAATTCTTTCTCATTCTTGCTTGATATATAACTTAAGTTGCTCAACAGTCCATGGTCTCTGTTGTTGTATTTTGGGCTACATCAGTGTTACCATTATTGTTAAAATAAATATAAACCTATATAAAGAAATTTGGATTACATTCTGTGTACGAGCCCATTATGGTTATTACTTTAGGGTTATATTCCAGTTTCATTTTTTTTCTTTTATCACTTTCGATTTGCCTTAAATCACGAACAAGCTTGGGTTCATTGCCTAGTTAAATAATAATGCTGACTAAAAAATGCTCCATCAAAATATAAAGGGATACAGTGAAATGAGAGTGTCATAAAATGAACACATGCTTAAGCAACTAATGCTTCAACGTAATCTATTTTGTCAGTTAGTGAAAATTTCTACCTCAGTAGCAGCTTGATTTTTCAATTAAACATTTGTAACAACTTTATCAGAGTGGGCAATGAGGAGACAGACTTTTCAGTGTTATCCAGGCTCACGCGCACAAACACACACATGGGGAGATACAGTTCTCTCTCTCGGTACTGGCTATCTGAAAGACACGCAGAGATGCATGTTAATAGACAGCCAGTAATTAGACACAGGTGTACCTCATTACATGTTACCTGCTGCTGGTTCAACCTGACTCCTCGCCGTTCACGGCCAACGCTCAACCACACCCCCACTGCCACAACATTATGCTTAGTTGTGATTAATATCTAATTCATATCTTACTGATTGTATAACAATCCACATATATGGTTTAGAATAAAAGTTTCTAAAATATCTAGTGTGTTGAACCTTCTTTTGTTGAGGGGGTTGAAAAAAACATGGCAACCCCCAACCTGAATACATCGCAAAATGCACTGATGATGTCACTCACTGCAAAACGATCACTGTTCGTGCTAACCAGAAGCCTTGGCTGACAGGAGAGGTTCACAGGCTCCTGCGGGCTTGGGACGCAGCCTTTAGGGCTGATGACACTGCAGGACTAGCAATAGCCAGAGCCAGCCTGTCACGCAGCATCAGGGAGGCAGAATGTCAGTACAGCAAGAAAATATCTGGACACTTCAGCAACACCAGAGATGCACGGTCTCTCTGGCATGGCATTCAAACCCTTACAAACTACAAACCCCCACCACGGACCTGTGAGAGTGACATCACATTACTAAACTGCCTCAATTACTTCTTTGGACACTTTGAAACACAAAACAACACACCAGCACAGAAGACCACTCCTACCCCGGATGAGCAGGCCATATGTCTGGTTCCAGCCAGTGTAGAGAGGACCCTCTCCAGGATCAACTCATATAAGGCAGCTGGACCAGACAACATACCTGGTTGTGTTTTGAAGGACTGTGCCATGGAGCTCAAGGATGTCCTTGCTGACATCTTTAACATCTCCCTGAACCAAGCTGTTGTCCCCATGTGTTTCAAAGCTACAACCATAATACCAGTGCC